>CAMAPF010001155.1:0-68711 GCA_945859915.1 Cuscuta epithymum
AGTTAAATAAATAAATAAATAAATAAATAAATAAATAAATAAATAGATAAATAGGTAAATAGATAAATAGTTAAATAGATAAATAGTTAAATAGATAATTAGTAAAATAGATAAATAGATAAATAGTTAAATAACTAAATAAATAAATAGTTAAATAGATACATATATAAATAGATAAATAGTTAAACACCTAAATAGATAAATAGTTAAATAGTGTGTGGGTGCAAGAGTGCATGCGTGCGTGTGCGTGAGTGTGTGTGTGTGTGGGTAGGCGTGCATGTGGGCATGCGAGCGTGCGTGCGTGTATGTATGTGTGTGTGTGTGTGTGTGTGTGTGTGTGGTGTGTGTGTGTGTGTGTGTGTGTGTGGGTGTGTGGGTGGGGGCGTGCGTGCAGGCGTGCATGCGTGCATGTGCGTGCGGGAGTGCAAGCGTGCGTGGGGTGTGTGTGTGTGTGTGTGTGTGTGTGTGTGTGTGTGTGTGTGTGTGTGTGTGTGTGTGTGTGGGTGTGTGGGTGGGGGCGTGCGTGCAGGCGTGCATGCGTGCATGTGCGTGCGGGAGTGCAAGCGTGCGTGGTGTGTGTGTGTGTGTGTGTGTGTGTGTGTGTGTGTGTGTGCGGACGTGTGGGCGTGCGTGTGTGCGTGCGTGTGTGTGGACGTGCAGGCAGGCGGGCTGGTGTGCGTGCGTGTGCGTGCGTGCGACCGGGCGGGCCGGGCGACTGAGCGTGGGTGTGTGTGGCTGTGAGGGTGGGGGGCGTGTGGGGGCGTGCGTGTGGGCGTGCCTGCGTGTGTGCGTGCGTGCATGTGCGTGCGGCGGTGCGTGTGTGTGTATGTGTGCGAGGGGGTGTGCCTGCATGCGTGTGTGCGAGCGTGGGCGGGCATGCGCGTGGCGCGGCTGGCCGGGCCGGGCGTGGGTGTGTGTGGGTGGGGGCATGTGTGTGCGTGCGCGCGGGCGTGCGTGGGTGTGTGTGGGTGTGCGGTTGTGGGCGTGTGGTGGTGTGTGTGGGTGTGTGTGTGTGGGTGTGCGGGCGAGTGTGTGGGGTGTGTGGGCGTGCAGGCGGGGCGGGTGTGCGTGCGTGCGAGCGGGCAGGCTGCCGGGCGTGGGTGGTGGGTGTGGTTGTGTGGGTGTGTGGGGTGGGCGTGCGGGCGTGTGTGTGTGTGCGCGTGCGGGCGTGGTGTGCGGGCGTGTGTGCGTGCATGGGCGGCCAGGGCGAGGGGGCGTGCGTGTGTGCGTGCGTACGTTCGTGTGTGCGCGGGAGAGTGGGCGTGTGTGTGCGTGGGTGTGTGTGTGTGTGTGGGCGTGGGGCAATGGGCGTGTGTGTGTGTGTGTCGGTGTGTGTGGGCGTGCGTGCGGGGCGGGCGGGTGGGGGTGTGGGTGTGTGGGCGTGTGTGGGTGGGGGCGTGTGTGCGTGCATGTGCGTGCGGTCGTGCGAGCATATGTGTGTGTGTGTGTGTGCGGCCGTGCGCTCGGGCGTGCGCGGGTGTGTGCGTGGGAGCAAGAGTGCGTGCGTGCGGGCAGCCGGGCATGGGTGTGTGTGGGTGGGGGTGCGTGCGGGCGTGCGTAGGCGGGCAGGCGGGCGTGCGTGGGTGTGTGTGGGTGTGTAGATGTGGGTGGGGGCGTGCATGTGTGCGTGCGTGCGTTTGTGCGTGCGTCTGTGGGCGTGCGTGCGTGCGTGCGGTGGGAGGGCGTATGCGTGTGCGCGTAGGCGAGCGGGCGGGCGTGCATTGGTGTGTATGTGTGTGTGTGTGTGGGGGGGGGGTGCGTGCGGGCGTGTGTGCGGGTGCGGGTGCGTGCGGTGCGTGTGTGTGTGTGTGTGTGTGGTGGCGTGTGTGGGTGGGGGGCGTGCATGTGGGCGTGCGTGTGTGCACGTGCGGACGTGTGTGCGTGGGTGGGCAGGGCGTGTGTGTGGGCGAGTGGGCGTGCGTGTGTGCACGTGCGGACGTGTGTGCGTGGGTGGGCAGGGCGTGCGTGCGTGCGTTCGTGTGTGTGCGGGAGAGTGGGCTTGTGTGTGGGCGGGCGTGTGTGGGTGTGTGGGTCTTGGGTGTGGTGGGTGTGTGTGTGCACGTGTGTTGGGCGTGCGTGCGTGCAGGTGTGTGTGTGTGTGGGTGTGTGTGCGTGTTGGCGTGGGCATGGGCGTGTGTATGTGGGCGTGTGTGTGTGTGTGGGTGTGTGGGCGTGTGGGTGGGGGCGTGTGTGCGTGCATGTGCGTGCGGGCGTGCGAGCATACGTGGGTGTGTGTGTGTGTGTGCGCGTGCGTGCGTCTGTGGGCGTGCGTGTGTCAGTGTGTGCGGGCGTGCGTGCGTGCGTGCGAGCGGGGCGCCCGGCCGGGAGGGGTGTGCATGCATGTGCGTGCGTGCGTGCGGGCTGGCGGGCGTGTGTGGGTGTGTGGATGTGTGTGCGTGCGTGTGTGCGGGCGTGGGTGCGTGCGTCTATGGGCGTGTGTGCGTGCGTGCGTGGGAGGGCGTGTATGCGTGTGTGCGTGGGCGAGCGGGCGGGCGTGTGTGGCTGAATAGATAAATAAATAAATAGATAAATGAATAAATAGTTAACAAGATAAATAGTTATCTAAATAATTAAATAGATAAATCGTTAAATAGGTAAATAGATATATAGATATATAGATAAATAGACAAATAGTTAAATGGATAAATAGTTAAATAAATAAATAAATAAATAAATAAATAGATAAATAGGTAAATAGATAAATAGTTAAATAGATAAATAGTTAAATAGATAATTAGTAAAATAGATAAATAGATAAATAGTTAAATAACTAAATAAATAAATAGTTAAATAGATACATATATAAATAGATAAATAGTTAAATACCTAAATAGATAAATAGTTAAATAGTGTGTGGGTGCAAGAGTGCATGCGTGCGTGTGCGTGAGTGTGTGTGTGTGTGTGTGTGGGTAGGCGTGCATGTGGGCATGCGAGCGTGCGTGCGTGTATGTGTGCGTGTGTGTGTGTGTGTGTGTGTGTGTGTGTGTGGGTGGGTGTGTGGGTGGGGGCGTGCGTGCAGGCGTGCATGCGTGCATGTGCGTGCGGGAGTGCAAGCGTGCGTGGTGTGTGTGTGTGTGTGTGTGTGTGTGTGTGTGTGTGTGTGTGTGTGGGTGTGTGGGTGGGGGCGTGCGTGCAGGCGTGCATGCGTGCATGTGCGTGCGGGAGTGCAAGCGTGCGTGGTGTGTGTGTGTGTGTGTGTGTGTGTGTGTGTGTGTGTGTGCGGACGTGTGGGCGTGCGTGGTGTGCGTGCGTGTGTGAGTGTGGACGTGCAGGCAGGCGGGCTGGTGTGCGTGCGTGTGCGTGCGTGCGAGCCGGGCGGCCGGGCGACTGAGCGTGGGTGTGTGTGGCTGTGAGGGTGGGGGCGTGTGGGGGCGTGCGTGTGGGCGTGCCTGCGTGTGTGCGTGCGTGCATGTGCGTGCGGGCGGTGCGTGTGTGTGTATGTGTGCGGGGGGGTGTGCCTGCATGCGTGTGTGCGAGCTGTGGGCGGGCATGCGCGTGCGCGGGTGTGAGGGCGTGTGCGGCCGGCCGGCCGGGCGTGGGTGTGTGTGGGTGGGGGGCATGTGTTGTGCGTGCGCGCGGGCGTGCGTGGGTGTGTGTGGGTGTGCGGTTGTGGGCGTGTGGTGGTGTGTGTGGGCGTGTGTGTGTGTGTGTGTGCGGGGCGAGTGTGTGGGGGTGTGTGGGCGTGCAGGCGGGCGGGTGTGCGTGCGTGCGAGCGGGCAGGCTGCCGGGCGTGGGTGTGTGGGCGTGGTTGTGTGGGTGGGCGTGCGGGCGTGTGTGTGTGTGTGCGCGTGCGGGCGTGTGTGCGTGCGTGGGCGGCCAGGGCGAGGGGGCGTGCGTGTGTGCGTGCGTACGTTCGTGTCTGCGCGGGAGAGTGGGCGTGTGTGTGCGTGGGCGTGTGTGTGTGTGTGTGGGCGTGGGCATGGGCGTGTGTGTGTGTGTGTCGGTGTGTGTGGGCGTGCGTGCGGGCGGGCGAGTGGGGGGTGTGGGTGTGTGGGCGTGTGGGTGGGGGCGTGTGTGCGTGCATGTGCGTGCGGTCGTGCGAGCATACGAGTGTGTGTGTGTGTGTGCGTGTGCGTGCGGCCGTGCGCTCGGGCGTGCGCGGGTGTGTGCGTGGGAGCAAGAGTGCGTGCGTGCGGGCAGCCGGGCATGGGTGTGTGTGGGTGGGGGGTGCGTGCGGGCGTGCGTAGGCGGGCAGGCGGGCGTGCGTGGGTGTGTGTGGGTGTGTAGATGTGGGTGGGGGCATGCATGTGTGCGTGCGTGCGTTTGTGCGTGCGTCTGTGGGCGTGCGTGCGTGCGTGCGTGGGAGGGCGTATGCGTGTGCGCGTAGGCGAGCGGGCGGGCGTGCATTGGTGTGTGTGTGTGTGTGTGTGTGTGTGTGTGTGTGTGTGTGTGTGTGTGTGTGTGTGTGTGTGTGTGTGTGTGTGTGTGTGTGCGTGCGCGTGCGCTGTGCGCGTGCGCGCGGGCGGGCGGGTGCGTGCGTGCGTGCGTGCGTGCGTGCGTGCGTGGTGTGTGTGTGTGTGTGTGTGGTGGCGTTGTGGGTGGGGGGTGGGTGGGGGCGTGCATGTGGGCGTGCGTGTGTGCACGTGCGGACGTGTGTGCGTGGGTGGGCAGGGCGTGTGTGTGGGCGAGTGGGCGTGCGTGTGTGCACGTGCGGACGTGTGTGCGTGGGTGGGCAGGGCGTGTGTGCGGGCGAGTGGGCGTGCGTGCGTGCGTTCGTGTGTGTGCGGGAGAGTGGGCTTGTGTGTGGGCGGGCGTGCGTGGGTGTGTGGGTCTGGGTGTGGCGGGTGTGCGTGTGTGCGTGGGAGCAAGAGTGCGTGCGTGCGGGCGGGCGGGCGGCCGAGCATGGGTGTGTGTGGGTGTGTGGGTGGGGGTGCGTGTGGGCGTGCATGCATGTGCGTGCGTGCGTGCGGGCTGGCGGGCGTGTGTGGGTGTGTGGATGTGTGTGCGTGCGTGTGTGCGGGCGTGGGTGCGTGCGTCTATGGGCGTGTGTGCGTGCGTGCGTGGGAGGGCGTGTATGGGTGTGTGCGTGGGCGAGCGGGCAGGCGTGTGTGGCTGAATAGATAAATAAATAAATAGATAAATGAATAAATAGTTAACAAGATAAATAGTTATCTAAATAATTAAATAGATAAATCGTTAAATAGGTAAATAGATATATAGATATATAGATAAATAGACAAATAGTTAAATGGATAAATAGATAAATAGTTAAATAAATAAATAAATAAATAAATAAATAAATAAATAAATAAATAAATAAATAAATAAATAGATAAATAGGTAAATAGATAAATAGTTAAATAGATAAATAGTTAAATAGATAATTAGTAAAATAGATAAATAGATAAATAGTTAAATAACTAAATAAATAAATAGTTAAATAGATACATATATAAATAGATAAATAGTTAAATACCTAAATAGATAAATAGTTAAATAGTGTGTGGGTGCAAGAGTGCATGCGTGCGTGTGCGTGAGTGTGTGTGTGTGTGGGTAGGCGTGCATGTGGGCATGCGAGCGTGCGTGCGTGTATGTATGTGTGTGTGTGTGTGTGTGTGTGTGTGTGTGTGTGTGTGTGTGTGTGTGTGTGTGTGTGTGTGTGTGTGTGTGTGTGTGGGTGGGTGGGGGCGTGCGTGCAGGCGTGCATGCGTGCATGTGCGTGCGGGAGTGCAAGCGTGCGTGGTGTGTGTGTGTGTGTGTGTGTGTGTGTGTGTGTGTGTGTGTGTGTGTGTGTGTGGGTGTGTGGGTGGGGGGCGTGCGTGCAGGCGTGCGGGAGTGCAAGCGTGCGTGGTGTGTGTGTGTGTGTGTGTGTGTGTGTGTGTGTGTGTGTGTGTGTGTGTGTGTGTACGGACGTGTGGGCGTGCGTGTGGGGCGTGCGTGTGTGTGGACGTGCAGGCAGGCGGGCTGGTGTGCGTGCGTGTGCGTGCGTGCGACCGGGCGGCCGGGCGACTGAGCGTGGGTGTGTGTGGCTGTGAGGGTGGGGGCGTGTGGGGGGCGTGCCTGCGTGTGTGCGTGCGTGCATGTGCGTGCGGGCGGTGCGTGTGTGTGTATGTGTGCGAGGGGGTGTGCCTGCATGCGTGTGTGCGAGCGTGGGCGGGCATGCGCGTGCGCGGGTGTGAGGGCGTGTGCGGCTGGCCGGCCGGCCGGGCGTGGGTGTGTGTGGGTGGGGGCATGTGTGTGCGTGCGCGCGGGCGTGCGTGGGTGTGTGGTGGGTGTGCGGTTGTGGGCGTGTGGTGGTGTGTGTGGGTGTGTGTGTGTGGGTGTGCGGGCGAGTGTGTGGGGTGTGTGGGCGTGCAGGCGGGCGGGTGTGCGTGCGTGCGAGCGGGCAGGCTGCCGGGCGTGGGTGTGTGGGTGTGGTTGTGTGGGTGTGTGGGTGGGCGTGCGGGCGTGTGTGTGTGTGCGCGTGCGGGCGTGTGTGCGGGCGTGTGTGCGTGCATGGGCGGCCAGGGCGAGGGGGCGTGCGTGTGTGCGTGCGTACGTTCGTGTGTGCGCGGGAGAGTGGGCGTGTGTGTGCGTGGGTGTGTGTGTGTGTGTGGGCGTGGGCATGGGCGTGTGTGTGTGTGTGTCGGTGTGTGTGGGCGTGCGTGCGGGCGGGCGGGTGGGGGTGTGGGTGTGTGGGCGTGTGGGTGGGGGCGTGTGTGCGTGCATGTGCGTGCGGTCGTGCGAGCATACGTGTGTGTGTGTGTGTGCGGCCGTGCGCTCGGGCGTGCGCGGGTGTGTGCGTGGGAGCAAGAGTGCGTGCGTGCGGGCAGCCGGGGCATGGGTGTGTGTGGGTGGGGGGTGCGTGCGGGCGTGCGTAGGCGGGCAGGCGGGCGTGCGTGGGTGTGTGTGGGTGTGTAGATGTGGGTGGGGGCGTGCATGTGTGCGTGCGTGCGTTTGTGCGTGCGTCTGTGGGCGTGCGTGCGTGCGTGCGTGGGAGGGCGTATGCGTGTGCGCGTAGGCGAGCGGGCGGGCGTGCATTGGTGTGTATGTGTGTGTGTGTGGGGGGGTGCGTGCGGGCGTGTGTGCGGGTGCGGGTGCGTGCGTGCGTGTGTGTGTGTGTGTGTGTGGTGGCGTGTGTGGGTGGGGGTGGGTGGGGGCGTGCATGTGGGCGTGCGTGTGTGCACGTGCGGACGTGTGTGCGTGGGTGGGCAGGGCGTGTGTGTGGGGCGAGTGGGCGTGCGTGTGTGCACGTGCGGACGTGTGTGCGTGGGGTGGGCAGGGCGTGCGTGCGGGCGTGTGTGGGTGTGTGGGTCTGGGTGTGGTGGGTGTGTGTGTGCACGTGTGTTGGGCGTGCTGTGCGTGCAGGTGTGTGTGAGTGTGTGGGTGTGTGTGCGTGTTGGGCGTGGGCATGGGGCGTGTGTATGTGGGCGTGTGTGTGTGTGTGTGGGTGTGTGGGCGTGTGGGTGGGGGCGTGTGTGCGTGCATGTGCGTGCGGGGGCGTAGCGAGCATACGTGGGTGTGTGTGTGTGTGTGCGCGTGCGTGCGTCTGTGGGCGTGCGTGTGTCAAGTGGTGTGCGGGCGTGCGTGCGTGCGTGCGAGCGGGCGGCCGGCCGGGAGGGGTGTGGGTGGTGGGTGTGTGGGAGGGGGCGTGCGTGCGTGTGTGCGTGCATGCATGTGCGCGCGCGCGTGTGTGTGTGTGGATGGGGGGAGGGGGCGTGCGTGTGTGTGTGCGTGCATGCATGTGCGTGCGTGTGTGTGCGTGTGTGTGTGGGTGTGTGTGCGTGTGTTGTGTGGGGGGGGGTACGTGCGTGTGCGCGTGCCGTGTGTGAGTGTGGACGTGCAGGCGGGCGGGCGGGTGTGGTGCGTGTGTGCGTGGGAGCAAGAGTGCGTGCGGGCGTGCGGGCGGCCAAGCATGGGTGTGTGTGTGTTTGTGGGTGGGGGTGCGTGTGGGCGTGCGTGCATGTGCGTGCTGTGGCGGGCGGGCTGGCGGGCGTGCGTGGGTGTGTGTGGGTGTGTGGATGTTGGGTGGGGGCATGTGTGTGTGCGTGCGTGTGTGCATGCGTGGGTGAGTGCGTCTGTGGGCGTGTGTGCGTGCGTGCGTGGGAGGGCGTGTGATGCGTGTGTGTGTGGGCGAGCGGGCGGGCGGGCGTGTGTGGCTGAATAGATAAATAAATAAATAAATAAATAGATAAATGGATAAATAGTTAACTAGATAAATAGTTATCTAAATAAATAGATAAATCGTTAATAGGTAAATAGATATATAGATATATAGATAATAGATAAATAGACAAATAGTTAAATGGATAAATACATAAATAGTTAAATAAATAAATAAATAAATAAATAAATAAACAAATAGATAAATAGATAAATAGGTAAATAGATAATATTTAAATAGATAATTAGTAAAATAGATAAATAGATAAATAGTTAAATAACTAAATAAATAAATAGTTAAATAGATACATATATAAATAGATAAATAGTTAAATAACTAAATAGATAAATAGTTAAATAGTGTGTGGCTGCAAGAGTGCATGCATGCGTGTGGCGCGTTGTGCGTGAGTGTGTGTGTGTGTGGGTGTGTGGGTAGGCGTGCATGTGGGCATGCGAGCGTGCGTGAGTGTATGTGTGCGTGTGTGCGGGCGTACGAGCGGGTGTGTGTGTGTGTGTGTGTGTGTGTGTGTGTGTGTGTGTGTGTGGGTGGGTGGGGGCGTGCGTGCAGGCGTGCATGCATGCGTGCATGTGCGGGAGTGCGAGCGTGCGAGCGGTGCGTGGGGGTGTGTGTGTGTGTGTGTGCGGACGGTGTGGGCGTGCGTGTGTGCATGCGTGTGTGAGTGTGGACGTGCAGGCAGGTGTGCGGGTGTGCGTGCGTGTGCGTGCGGCCGGGCGGCCGAGCGTGGGGTGTGTGTGGCTGTGAGGGTGGGGGCGTGTGGGGGCGTGGGTGTGTGGGGTGTGTGGATGTGGGTGGGGGGCGTGTGTGTGTGCGTGCATGTGTGCGTGCATGTGTGCGTGCATGTGTGCGTGCGTGCGGCGGGCATGGGTGTGTGCGTTTGTGCGGTGCGTCTGTGGGCGTGTGTGTGTGTGGTGGGCGAGCGGGAGCGGGCGTGGGTAGGCGTGCAGTGCATGCGGCATGCGTGTGGGGCGTGTGTGCGTGTGTGTGTGTGTGTGTGGGTGTGTGGGTGAGGGCGTGCGTGTAGGCGTGCATGCGTGCGTGCATGTGCGTGCGGGAGTGCGAGCGTGCGTGAGGTGTGTGTGTGTGCGGAGCGTGTGTGGGCGTGCGTGTGCGCGTGCGTGTCTCAGTGTGGATGGATGGCAGGCGGGCGAGCGGGGTGTGGTGTGCGTGTGCATGCGGGCGGCCGGGCGACCCAGCGTGGGTGTGTGTGGCTGTGAGGGTGGGGCGTGTGGGGGCATGCGTGTGGGCGTGCCTTCGTATGTGCGGTGCGTGCATGTGCGTGCGGGCGGTGCGGTGGTGTGTGTATGTGTGCGGGGGTGTGCGCCTGCATGCGTGTGTGCGAGCGTGGGCGGGCGGGCGCGTGCGTGTGTGGGTGTGTGGGTGTGTGGGGTGTGAGGGCGTGTGTGTGTGGGGGGGGGGGGGGGGTACGTGCGTGTGCGCGTGCGGTGTGTGGAGTGTGGACGTGCAGGCGGGCGGGCGGGTGTGCGTGTGTGCGTGGGAGCAAGAGTGCGTGCGGGCGTTGCGGGCGGCCAAGCATGGGTGTGTGTGGGTTTGTGGGTGGGGGGTGCGTGTGGGCGTGCGTGCATGTGCGTGCGTGCGGGCGGGCTGGAGGGCGTGCGTGGGTGTGTGTGGTGTGTGTGGATGTGGGTGGGGGCATGTGTGCGTGCGTGCGTGTGTGCATGCGTGGGTGCGTTCGTCTGTGGGCGTGTGTGCGTGCGTGCGTGGGAGGGCGTGTATGCGTGAGTGCGTGGGCGAGCGGGCGGGCGGCCGTGTGTGGCTGAATAGATAAATAAATAATAAATAGATAAATGGATAAATAGTTAACTAGATAAATAGTTATCTAAATAAATAGATAAATCGTTAAATAGGTAAATAGATATATAGATATATAGATAAATAGATAAATAGACAAATAGTTAAATGGATAAATACATAAATAGTTAAATAAATAAATAAATAAATAAATAGATAAATAGGTAAATAGGTAAATAGATAAATAGTTAAATAGATAAATAGTTAAATAGATAATTAGTAAAATAGATAAATAGATAAATAGATAAATAGTTAAATAACTAAATAAATAAATAGTTAAATAGATACATATCTAAATAGATAAATAGTTAAATAACTAAATAGATAAATAGTTAAATAGTGTGTGGCTGCAAGAGTGCATGCATGTGTGTGGCGCGTGTGCGTGAGTGGTGTGTGTGTGTGTGTGTGTGTGTGGGGGGGGGGGGGGGGGGTAGGCGTGCATGTGGGCATGCGAGGCGTGTGTGCGTGTATGTGTGCGTGTGTGCGGGCGTACGAGTGGGAGTGTGTGTGTGTGTGTGTGTGCGGACGTGTGGGCGTGCGTGTGTGCATGCGTGTGTGAGTGTGGACGTGCAGGCAGGTGTGTGCGGGTGTGTGCGTGCGTGTGCGTGCGGCCGGGCGGCCGAGCGTGGGTGTGTGTGGCTGTGAGGGTGGGGGCGTGTGGGGGGCGTGGGTGTGTGTGGGTGTGTGGATGTGGGGTGGGGGGCGTGTGTGGTGTGCGTGCATGTGTGCGTGCATGTGTGCGTGCGTGCGGCGGGCATGGGTGTGTGCGTTTGTGCGTGCGTCTGTGGGCGTGTGTGTGTGTGTGTGGGCGAGCGGCGGGGCGTGGGTAGGCGTGCATGTGGCATGCGAGCGGGCGTGTGTGCGTGTTGTGTGTTGTGTGTGTGGGTGTGTGGGTGAGGCGTGCGTGTGGCGTGCATGCGTGCGTGCATGTGCGTGCGGGAGTGCGAGCTGTGCGTGAGGTGTGTGTGTGTGCGGACGTGTGGGCGTGCGTGTGCGCGTGCGTGTCTCAGTGTGGATGTGCAGCAGGCGGGCGAGCGGGTGTGTGTGCGTGTGCATGCGGGCGGCCGGGCGACCCAGCGTGGGGTGTGTGTGGCTGTGAGGGTGGGGCGTGTGGGGGCATGCGTGTGGGCGTGCCTTCGTATGTGCGTGCGTGCATGTGCGTGCGGGCGGTGCGTGTGTGTGTATGTGTGCGGGGGTGTGCGCCTGCATGCGTGTGTGCGAGCGTGGGCGGGCGGGCGCGTGCGTGTGTGGGTGTGTGGGTGTGAGGGCGTGTGTGTGTGGGGGGGGGGGGGTACGTGCGTGTGCGCGTGCGTGTGTGAGTGTGGACGTGCAGGGGCGGGCGGGGCGGGTGTGCGTGTGTGCGTGGGAGCAAGAGTGCGTGCGGGCGTGGCGGGCGGCCAAGCATGGGTGTGTGTGGGTTTGTGGGTGGGGGTGCGTGTGGGCGTGCGTGCATGTGCGTGCGTGGCGGGCGGGCTGGAGGGCGTGCGTGGGTGTGTGTGGGTGTGTGGATGTGGGTGGGGGCATGTGTGCGTGCGTGCGTGTGTGCATGCGTGGGTGCGTTCGTCTGTGGGCGTGTGTGCGTGCGTGCGTGGGGAGGGCGTGTATGCGTGAGTGCGTGGGCGAGCGGCGGGGCGGCCGTGTGTGGCTGAATAGATAAATAAATAAATAAATAGATAAATGGATAAATAGTTAACTAGATAAATAGTTATCTAAATAAATAGATAAATCGTTAAATAGGTAAATAGATATATAGATATATAGATAAATAGATAAATAGACAAATAGTTAAATGGATAAATACATAAATAGTTAAATAAATAAATAAATAAATAAATAGATAAATAGGTAAATAGGGTAAATAGATAAATAGTTAAATAGATAAATAGTTAAATAGATAATTAGTAAAATAGATAAATAGATAAATAGATAAATAGTTAAATAACTAAATAAATAAATAGTTAAATAGATACATATATAAATAGATAAATAGTTAAATAACTAAATAGATAAATAGTTAAATAGTGTGTGGCTGCAAGAGTGCATGCATGTGTGTGCGCGTGTGCGTGAGTGTGTGTGTGTGTGTGTGTGTGTGTGTGTGTGTGTGTGTGTGTGGGGGTAGGCGTGCATGTGGGCATGCGAGCGTGTGTGCGTGTATGTGTGCGTGTGTGCGGGCGTACGAGCGGGAGTGGTGTGTGTGTGTGTGTGTGTGTGTGCGGACGTGTGGGCGTGCGTGTGTGCATGCGTGTGTGAGTGTGGACGTGCAGGCAGGTGTGCGGGGTGTGCGTGCGTGTGAGGGCGTGTGCGGCCGGCCGGCCGGGCGTGTGTGTGTGTGGGGGGGGGGGGGGGGCATGTGCGTGCGTGCGTGCGCGCGGGGCGTGCGTGGGTGTGTGTGGGCGTGTGGTGGTGTGTGTGGGCGTGTGGTGTGTGTGTGCGGGCGAGTATGGGCGTGTGCGTGGGCGTGGGGGCTGTGGGGGCATGCGTGTGTGTGTGCGTGGGCGTGTGCGTGTGTGTGAGGGCGTGGGCGTGTGTGTGTGGGGGGGGGGGGGCGTGTGTGCGTTCGTGCGTGCGTTCGTGTGGTGCGCGGGAGAGTGGGCGTGTGTGCGTGGGCGTGTGTGTGGGGGGGGGGCGTGGGCATGGGCGTGTGTGTGCGTGTGTCGGTGTGTGTGGGCATGCGTGCGGGAGGGGGTGTGGGTGTGGGAGGGTGGGGGCGTGTGTGCGTGCGTGTGTGTGTGCGTGCATGTGCGTGCGGGCGTGCGAGCATACGTGGGTGTGTGTGTGTGTGCGCGTGCGTGTGAGTGTGGACGTGCAGGCGGGCGGGTGTGCGTGTGTGCGTGCGTGGGAGCAAGAGTGCGTGCGTGCGGGCAGCCGGGCATGGGTGTGTGTGGGTGGGGGTGCGTGCGGGCGTGCGTAGGCGTGCAGGCGGGCGTGCGTGGGTGTGTGTGGGTGTGTGGATGTGGGTGTGGGCGTGTGTGCGTGCGTGCGTGGGAGGGCGTATGCGTGTGCGCGTGGGCGAGCGGGGCGGGCGTGTGTGGCTGAATAGATAAATAAATAGATAAATGGATAAATAGTTAACTAGATAAATACTTATCTAAATAAATTGATAAATCGTTAAATAGGTATATAGATATATAGATATAGATAAATAGAAAATTAGTTAAATAGATAAATAGGCAAATAGTTAAATGGATAAATACATAGTTAAATACATAAATAAATAAATAAATAAATAGATAAATAGATAAATAGTAAAATAACTAAATAGATAAATAGTTAAATAGTGCGTGGGTGCAAGAGTGCATGCGTGCGTGTGCGTGCGCGTGCGGACGAGCGAGCGTGCATGTGGGGTCGTGTGTGTGTGTGCCAGGCGTGTGTGCGTGCGTGGGCGGGCGGGCAAAAGGGCGTGCATGTGTGTGTGTGTGGGGTGTGTGTGTGTGAGTAGGGGTGTGTGCGTGGGCGTGTGTGCGTGCGTGGGAGTGTGTGTGCGTGTGTGTCGGTGTGTGTGGGTGTGCGTGCAGGCGGGAGGGTGTGTGTGTGTGGGCATGGGCGTGTGTGTGTGGGCGGTGTGGTTGTGGTTGGGCGTGCGGGCAGACGGGCGTGCATGGGGTGTGTGTGGGTGTGTGGTTGTGGGCGTGTGGTGGCGTGTGTGGGTGGGAGTAGGTGGGGGCGTGCATGTGGGCGTGCATGTGTGCACGTTGTCACGAGTTTCCCACACTCAGCAGATTACGCCGCGGCATGACCAGATAATTGCGCCGCGGCATAACTCGTGACCAAGCCCACAGCTGAAGTCTAGAGATACTAAGGAGAAAGGGGCAGAATTCCGGAGGTTCATAGAATACTCTAGACTCATGTAGATAGGTATACACTTGTATAGAATACTCTAGAATACCATAGAATTGTATAGAATATTCTAGAGATAAATTGTAGCCGTTAGATCAAATAGATCTTGACCATCCATTGAGGAGGAGGCAAGTATAAATACCCCTCATGGTGGTTCATTTGTAATCATCGAAGTTTCCAAGCATTCAATAAAGTGTTAAGCTTTCTTCAAGAGATCACTTGCCTTTACCACTTTCCTAGCCAAGCACTTAGCACACACACCACCCTAAGGCATCGGTTGAGGCTGCTTAGCTATCGCGAGGGGCGAAAAGGAGCTAAGGCCGCACGTGAGCTTGTTAAGGGAACAAGTCCGTGACAGTTGGTATCAGAGCCAGGTTCAGGTACGTGTTGTGCATATTCGGGAGTATGGCTGGAAACGTTGATACAAATGTGTCCTTTATCACTGAGGAACGTGGGAGGGATCCAAACCCCAACCCTAAGAAGAGTAAGCGTGATCAAAGCAAAGCTCGAGGGGAGATTCTTGCTTTGGAGGAAGCTGTTGAAGGACTGGGCGCAAAACTCGAGAGGGTCGAGAATGGCGCAACCTTGCTTGAGGAACACATGTTCGAGCAACTTGGCCATGTGAAGGATGATGTTGGAGACCTCGATGCCCGATTTGTCCAACTAGAGGAGAAGGTAATGGATGCTATTCAATCTTTACATGCTAGTCTTGAGAACATGCGTGAAGAGTTAGCCTTGTGCAAGAAGGCTGCGGCTAGTGGTGGGGCAACCATAAACCTCACCAACACGCCGAAGGTTGACTATCCGAAGCCGTCGAAATTCCATGGGGTCCGAGATGCCAAAGAAGTCGAGAACTACTTGTGGCAAATGGAACAATACTTCGACAACCTTAACCTTGAGGACGAGACGGCGAAAATCAAGACGGCCACATCTTATTTGGTGGACACGGCAATGCTATGGTGGCGAAGGAGGCATGCGGATATAGAGCGGGGCGTTGCACGGATTGACACGTGGGACGACTTCAAGAGAGAGTTGAAGAGACATTTCTACCCGGAGAACGTCGTCTTTGAGGCCCGCAAGAAGCTAAGGGAGTTAAAGCAAAGAGGTACGATTCGTGACTACGTAAGAGACTTCACCACCCTTATGCTCCAAATCCCCAACTTGTCCCAAGAGGATCTACTTTTCTACTTCGTCGATGGGTTACAAAGTTGGGCTAAACAAGAGGTGCAACGGCGGAGTGTCCAAACTGTGGACGAAGCCATTGCCGCCGCTGAATCCTTAACGGACTTCCAACACCATAGTTATGGGGAGGCATCCAAGAGAAAAGATAAGAACCCCGTCAAAGGTGGGGGAGACCGGCATGACAACGTGGGCAGGGATAACTCACGGAAACCATCCTTCAAGAGGGGGGACAAAAGCTTGGGACGCGAGGAATACGAGGCAAAGAAGAAGTCTTTTGTACCGAAGGGAGGGTGCTTCGTGTGCAAGGGACCACACACCATGAAGGACTGTCCTAAGCTAGGTTCATTGTCTGCCATAGTCGAGAGACAAGAAGCGGAGGCCCAAGAGGAGGAGACAAGCATGATGGGATCACTTCAAATCCTCACTGCTCTCAAGGCAAAACCGATGCCTAAGACGACAAGCAAGGGGCTGATGTACGTCGAGGCATGCATCAATGGGAGACCAACAAGGGCGTTGGTTGACACGGGCGCGACGCATAACTTCATAAATGAGGAGGAGGCCAAAAGGGTTGGTCTTCAATGGACAAAGGGCATGGGTTGGCTGAAGACGGTGAATGCGAAGGCACAACCCCTACAAGGCGTAGCACGCGGAGTGGATCTACGTCTAGGCACTTGGAAGGGCCAAGTGGACTTTACGGTGGCACCGTTGGACGACTACAAGGTTGTTCTAGGGATGGACTTCCTAAGGCAGGTAACCGCTATCCCTATGCCATCTTTCAACACGGTTTGTATCCTTGAGAAGGATTCACCGTGCATGGTACCGACGTTGGAGATTCCCAATGAGCGGTCAAGTGGCGGGGCTAAGACTTTGTCGGCGATGCAAGTAGCCAAGGGGGTGAAGAAGGGAGAGCCGACATTTTTAGCCGTGCTTAAGGTGGACGACAAGACGGAAGGGCCGACGGGCGTACCACCTATTATCGAAGCTGTCCTTGAGGAGAACAAGGACGTGATGCCGGCGAAGCTACCGGAGAAACTACCACCTAGGAGGGAGGTGGATCACAAGATCGAGTTGGAACCGGGTGCCAAACCACCCGCGATGGCACCATATCGTATGTCCCCCAATGAGCTCGAGGAGCTAAGGCGCCAACTCGATGAGATGTTAGAGACCGGGAAGATGAGACCGTCGAAGGCACCTTATGGCGCACCGGTGCTATTCCAAAAGAAGCCGGATGGGACACTAAGGATGTGCGTGGACTACCGGGCGCTAAACAAGGTAACTATCAAGAATCGTTATCCTATTCCTTTGATTGCCGATCTCTTTGATAGACTTGGTGGAGCCAAGATATATACGAAGATGGATCTACAAAAGGGTTACTACCAAGTCCGCATAGCGGAAGGAGATGAACCGAAAACCGCTTGTGTTACCCGCTATGGTTCATTTGAGTGGTTAGTCATGCCCTTTGGACTAACCAATGCACCGGCAACGTTCTGCACACTCATGAATAAGATCTTCCAACCTTACTTGGATCGGTTCGTGGTGGTTTACTTGGATGATATCGTGGTCTATAGCAACTCGATGGAGGAGCACGTGGAGCACCTACGCATTATCTTCCGAGTACTCCGGGAGAACGAACTTTACGTGAAGAGGGAGAAGTGCACGTTTGCCACGGAGGAGGTACACTTTCTTGGTCACATCATCGGGCATGGGAAGCTCATGATGGACATGGGCAAAATCAAGGCGATCATGGAATGGGAGGCGCCAACCAAGGTAACCGAGTTACGTTCTTTCCTTGGTTTAATAAATTATTACCGGCGGTTCATCGAGGGGTATTCCAAGAGGGCAGCCCCATTAACGGACCTACTCAAGAAGGGGAAGACTTGGGAATGGTCCAAGGCGTGTCAAGAGGCCTTTGATGACTTGAAGGCCGCGGTAAGCCAAGAGCCCGTTCTAGCTCTACCGGACTTTGGCAAACCGTTCGAGGTACACACGGATGCCTCCGACTTTGCCATTGGAGGAGTTTTGATGCAAGAGAGGCATCCCATAGCATTTGAAAGCCGCAAGTTGAATGAGACGGAGCGGCGTTACACCGTGCAAGAGAAGGAAATGACCGCAGTGGTTCATTGCTTGCGCGTGTGGAGACATTACCTCTTAGGCGCACACTTCATCATCAAGACGGACAACGTGGCGACGAGCTATTTTCAAACTCAAAAGAAGTTGTCACCCAAGCAAGCTAGGTGGCAAGATTTCTTGGCAGAGTTCGACTACACTTTGGAGTACAAACCTGGGAAGGCCAATGTTGTAGCCGACGCACTTAGTCGGAAGGCGGAGCTCGCAGCCATTAGCCAAGCGGATGGGGACTTGATTGGGCACATCAAGAAGGGACTTGAGCACGATCCCATGGCTAAGGAGTTGATGAAGTTGGCCAAGGAGGGAAAGACCCAACGATTTTGGGAAGAGGACGGCCTTCTCTACACAAAGGGGCGTCGTCTTTTTGTCCCAAAATGGGGGAGTTTGAGGAGAGATCTCGTCAAGGAGTGCCACGACACGAGGTGGGCTGGACATCCCGGCCAAAGACGCACGCTAGCACTTGTCGAGACCGCATACTTTTGGCCACAGATGAGGGATACTGTGGAACTTTATGTGAAGACTTGTCTTGTGTGTCAACAAGACAAGGTGGAGAATAGACAACCCGCAGGTCTGTTGGAACCATTGCCTATTCCGGAGCGACCGTGGGATTCTATTTCTATGGACTTCATTAGTGCCCTACCGAAGTCCGATGGGTTCGGATCTATCATGGTAGTGATAGATCGATTTTCTAAGTATGGCACGTTCATCCCGTGCACAAAGGATTGCACCGCGGAGGAGGCGGCACGGGGGTTCTTTAAGAACGTGGTAAAGTACTGGGGGCTACCGAGGAGCATTGTAAGTGACCGAGACCCCCGATTCACGGGACGACTTTGGACGGAGTTGTTCAAGTTGCTTGGGACGCAACTTAACTTCTCTACCAGCTTTCACCCGCAAACCGATGGGCAAACTGAACGGGTGAATGCCTTGTTGGAGTGCTACCTGAGGCACTTTGTGAGTGCCAACCAACGGGATTGGGCAAAGCTCTTGGACATAGCTCAATTCTCGTATAACTTGCAGCGGAGTGAGTCCACGGGGAGGAGTCCATTCGAGCTTGCAACGGGGCAACAACCTTTGACTCCGCACACTTTGGCAACTTCACTCCACGATGGACAATGCCCGGGAGCAGTCAAGATGGCCAAGTCCTGGGAGGAACAAGCTGACCTAGCCCGCTCATGCTTGGAGAAAGCACGCAAGAGGATGAAGAAATGGGCGGACGAGAAGAGGCGGCCAAGGGAATACACCGTGGGAGACTTAGTCTTTGTGAAACTCTTACCACAACAGTTCAAGGCATTAAGGAGCCTACACAAAGGCTTAGTCCGAAGATACGAAGGGCCGTTCCCGATTATTGCTAAGGTAGGGAAAGTCTCATATAAAATTGACCTACCTAGCACATTGAAGATTCATCCGGTCTTCCACGTGAGTATGCTAAAGCCATATCATGGGGACGAGGAAGACCCAAGCCGAGGGTTATCAAGTCGAGCACCCCCTGTAGTCACTAAGTCCTACGACAAAGAGATTGAGAGAGTGCTCGCATCAAAGGAGGTTCGTAAGAGGGGCGTTCCTCGCCAATATCATTACTTGATCAAATGGAAGGGACTACCCGAGTCGGAAGCAACGTGGGAACCTGAGGAGGACTTGTGGCAGTTCCGGGACAAGCTCAAGGCGCACAAGGCGACGAGGGCGTCGCCAAGTTAGGTGGGGGAGATTGTCACGAGTTTCCCACACTCAGCAGATTACGCCGCGGCATGACCAGATAATTGCGCCGCGGCATAACTCGTGACCAAGCCCACAGCTGAAGTCTAGAGATACTAAGGAGAAAGGGGCAGAATTCCGGAGGTTCATAGAATACTCTAGACTCATGTAGATAGGTATACACTTGTATAGAATACTCTAGAATACCATAGAATTGTATAGAATATTCTAGAGATAAATTGTAGCCGTTAGATCAAATAGATCTTGACCATCCATTGAGGAGGAGGCAAGTATAAATACCCCTCATGGTGGTTCATTTGTAATCATCGAAGTTTCCAAGCATTCAATAAAGTGTTAAGCTTTCTTCAAGAGATCACTTGCCTTTACCACTTTCCTAGCCAAGCACTTAGCACACACACCACCCTAAGGCATCGGTTGAGGCTGCCTTAGCTATCGCGAGGGGCGAAAAGGAGCTAAGGCCGCACGTGAGCTTGTTAAGGGAACAAGTCCGTGACAACGTGCAGACATGTGTGCGTGGGTGGGCAGGGCGTGTGTGCGGGGCGAGGTGGGCGTGCGTGCGTGCGTTCGTGTGTGTGCGGGAGAGTGGGCTTGTGTGCGGGGCGGGCGTGCATGGGTGTGTGGGTCTGGGTGTGGTGGGTGTGTGTGTGCACGTGTGTTGGGCGTGCGTGCGTGCAGGTGTGTGTGTGTGTGGGTGTGTGTGCGTGTTGGCGTGGGCATGGGCGTGTGTGTGTGGGCGTGTGTGGGCGGGCGGTGCGTGTGTGTGTATGTGTGCGGGGGTGTGTGCCTGCGTGCGTGTGTGCGAGCGTAAGCGGGCGGGCGGGGCGCGCGCGTGTGTGTGTGTGTGGGTGTGAGGGTGGGGGGCGTGCGTGTAGGACTGCATGCGTGCGTGCATGTGCGTGCGGGAGTGCGAGCGTGCGTGGGTGTGTGTGCGGGCGTGTGGGCGTGCGTGCGTGCGTGTGGACGTGCAATTATTTAATAGATATATAACTAGATAAATTGATAAATCGTTAAATAGATATATAGATATAGATAAATAGATAAATAGTTAAATAGATAAATAGACAAATAGTTAAATGGATAAATACATAAATAGTTAAATATATAAATAAATAAACAAATAAATAGATATATAGATAAATGGGTTAATAGATAAATAGTTAAATAGATAAATAGTTAAATAGATAAATAGATAAATAGTTAAATAACCAAATAGATAAATCGTTAAAAAGATACATATATAAATAGATAAATAGTTAAATAACTAAATAGATAAATAGTTAAATAGTGCGTGGGTGCGGTTGTGTGTGTGTGCACGTGTGCTGGGCGTGCGTGCGTGCGTGTGTGTGTGTGTGTGTGGGTGGGTGTGTGTGCTTGTGGGGGTGTGTGTGTGTGTCTGTGTGTGTGTGTGTGGGCGTGGGCATGGGCGTGTGTGTGTGTGTGTGTGTGTGTGTCAGTGTGTGCGGACGTGCGAGCGGGCGGCCGGGCGGCCGGGAGGGTGTGTGGGAAGGGGCGTGCGTGCGTGTGTGGGTGTGTGTGTGTGCGTGTGTGGGGGGGGGGTACGTGCGTGTGTGCGTGCGTGTGTGAGTGTGGACGTGCAGGCGGGCGGGGCGGGTGTGCGTGTGTGCGTGGGAGCAAGAGTGCGTGCGTGCGGGCGGCCGAGCATGGGTGTGTGTGGGTGTGTGGGTAGGGGTGCGTGTGGGTGTGCGTGCATGTGCGTGCGTGCGGGCGGGCTGGCGTGCGTGCGTGGGTGTGTGTGGGTGTGTGGGTGTGGGTGGGGGCGTGTGTGCGTGCGTCTGTGGGCGTGTGTGCGTGCGTGCGTGTGTGCGTGGGCGCGCGGGCGTGTGTGGCTGAATAGATAAATGAATAAATAGTTAACTAGATAAATAGTTATCTAAATAAATAGATAAATCGTTAAATAGGTAAATAGATATATAGATATATAGATAAATACACAAATAGTTAAATGGATAAATAGATAAATAGTTAAATAAATAAATAAATAGATAAATAGATAAATAGTTAAATAGATAAATAGTTAAATAGATAATTAGTAAAATAGATAAATAGATAAATAGATAAATAGTTAAATAACTAAATAAATAAATAAATAGTTAAATAGATAAATAGTTAAATAGATAATTAGTAAAATAGATAAATAGATAAATAGATAAATAGTTAAATAACTAAATAAATAAATAAATAGTTAAATAGATACATATATAAATAGATAAATAGTTAAATACCTAAATAGATAAATAGTTAAATAGTGTGTGGGTGCAAGAGTGCATGCGTGCGTGTGCGTGAGTGAGTGTGTGTGTGTGGGTGTGTGGGTAGGCGTGCATGTGGGCATGCGAGCGTGCGTGCGTGTTTGTGTGCGTGTGTGCGGGCGTACGAGCGTGTGTGTGTGTGTGTGTGTGGGTGTGTGGGGGCGTGCGTGCGTGCGTGCATGTGCGTGCGGGAGTGCGACCGTGCGTGGGGTGTGTGTGTGTGTGTGCGAACGTTGTGGGCGTGCGTGTGTGCGTGCGTGTGTTAGTGTGGACGTGCAGGCAGGCGGGCGGGTGTGCATGCGTGTGCGTGCGTGCGGGCGGCCGGGCGGCCAGGCTACCGAGCGTGGGTGTGTGTGGCTGTGAGGGTGGGGGGCGTGTGGGGGCGTGCGTATGGACGTGCCTGCGTATGTGCGTGCGTGCATGTGCGGACGGGCGGTGCGTGTGTGTGTATGTGTGCGGGGGTGTGTGCCTGCATGCGTGTGTGCGAGCGGGGGGCGGGCGTGCGCGTGCGCGGGGTGTGAGGGCGTGTGCGGCCGGCCGGCCGGGCGTGTGTGGGTGTGGGTGGGGGCATGTGTGTGCGTGCGTGCGTGCGGCCGTGCGCTCGGGCGTGCGCGGGTGTGTGCGTGGGAGCAAGAGTGCGTGCGTGCGGGCAGCCGGGCATGGGTGTGTGTGGGGTGGGGGTGCGTGCGGGCGTGCGTAGGCGGGCAGGCGGGCGTGCGTGGGTGTGTGTGGGTGTGTAGATGTGGGTGGGGGCGTGCATGTGTGCGTGCGTGCGTTTGTGCGTGCTTCTATGGGCGTGCGTGCGTGCGTGCGTGGGAGGGCGTATGCGTGTGCGCGTAGGCGAGCGGGCGGGCGTGTGTGGCTGAATAGATAAATAAATAGATAAATGGATAAATAGTTAACTAGATAGATACTTATCTAAATAAATTGATAAATCGTTAAATAGTTATATAGATATATAGATATAGATAAATAGAAAATTAGTTAAATAGATAAATAGGCAAATAGTTAAATGGATAAATACATACATAGTTAGTTAAATATATAAATAAATAAATAAATAAATAAATAGATAAATAGATAAATAGATAAATAGTTAAATAGATAAATAGTTAAATAACTAAATAGATAAATAGATAGATATATAAATAGATAAATAGTTAAATAACTAAATAGATAAATAGTTAAATAGTGCGTGGGTGCAAGAGTGCATGCGTGCGTGTGCGTGCGTGCGGACGAGCGAGCGTGCCTGTGGGGTCGTGTGTGTGTGTGTGCCAGGCGTGTGTGCATGGGTGGGCGGGCGGGCGGGCAAAAGGGCGTGCATTGGTGTGTGTGCGTGCGTGCGTGTGTGCGAGCGTAAGCGGGCGGGCGGGCGCGTGTGTGTGTGTGTGTGTGTGTGGTGTGAGGGTGGGGGCGTGCGTGTAGGACTACATGCGTGCGTGCATGTGCGTGCGGGAGTGCGAGCGTGCGTGGGTGTGTGTGTGCGGGCGGGTGGGCGTGCGTGCGTGCGTGTGGACGTGCAATTATTTAATAGATATATAACTAGATAAATTGATAAATCGTTAAATAGGTAAATAGATATATAGATATAGATAAATAGATAAATAGTTTAATAGATAAATAGACAAATAGTTAAATGGATAAATACATAAATAGTTAAATATATAAATAAATAAACAAATAAATAGATATATAAATAAATGGGTTAATAGATAAATAGTTAAATAGATAAATAGTTAAATAGATAAATAGATAAATAGTTAAATAACCAAATAGATAAATCGTTAAAAAGATACATATATAAATAGATAAATAGTTAAATAACCAAATAGATAAATCGTTAAAAAGATACATATATAAATAGATAAATAGTTAAATAACTAAATAGATAAATAGTTAAATAGTGCGTGGGTGCGGTTGTGTGTGTGTGCACGTGTGCTGGGCGTGCGTGCGTGCGTGCGTGTGTGGGTGTGTGGGTGGGTGTGTGTGCTTGTGGGGGTGTGTGTGTGTGTGTGTGTGTGTGTGTGTGTGTAGGCGTGGGCATGGGCGTGTGTGTGTGTGTGTGTGTGTGTGTGTGTGTGTGTGTGTGTGTGTCAGTGTGTGCGGGCGTGCGAGCGGCGGCGGCCGGGCGGCCGGGAGGGTGTGTGGGAAGGGGCGTGCGTGCGTGTGTGGGTGTGTGTGTGTGCGTGTGTGTGTGGGGGGGGGGGGGTACGTGCGTGTGTGCGTGCGTGCGTGTGGACGTGCAGGCGGGCGGGCGGGTGTGCGTGTGTGCGTGGGAGCAAGAGTGCGTGCGTGCGGGCGGCCGAGCATGGGTGTGTGTGGGTGTGTGGGTGGGGGGTGCGTGTGGGCGTGCGTGCATGTGCGTGCGTGCGGGCGGGCTGGCGGGCGTGCGTGGGTGTGTGTGGGTGTGTGGATGTGGGTGGGGGCGTGTGTGCGTGCGTCTGTGGGCGTGTGTGCGTGCGTGCGTGTGTGCGTGGGCGCGCGCGCGGGGCGCGCGGGCGTGTGTGGCTGAATAGATAAATAAATAAATAGATAAATGAATAAATAGTTAACTAGATAAATAGTTATCTAAATAAATAGATAAATCGTTAAATAGGTAAATAGATATATAGATATATAGATAAATACACAAATAGTTAAATGGATAAATAGATAAATAGTTAAATAAATAAATAAATAGATAAATAGATAAATAGTTAAATAGATAAATAGTTAAATAGATAAATAGATAAATAGATAAATAGTTAAATAACTAAATAAATAAATAAATAGTTAAATAGATACATATATAAATAGATAAATAGTTAAATACCTAAATAGATAAATAGTTAAATAGTGTGTGGGTGCAAGAGTGCATGCGTGCGTGTGCGTGAGTGTGTGTGTGTGGGTGTGTGGGTAGGCGTGCATGTGGGCATGCGAGCGTGCGTGCGTGTATGTGTGCGTGTGTGCGGGCGTACGAGCGGGTGTGTGTGTGTGTGTGTGGGTGTGTGGGGGCGTGCGTGCGTGCGTGCATGTGCGTGCGGGAGTGCGACCGTGCGTGGGGTGTGTGTGTGTGTGTGCGGACGTGTGGGCGTGCGTGTGTGCGTGCGTGTGTTAGTGTGGACGTGCAGGCAGGCAAGCGGGTGTGCGTGCGTGTGCGTGCGTGCGGGCGGCCGGGCGGCCAGGCTACCGAGCGTGGGTGTGTGTGGCTGTGAGGGTGGGGGCGTGTGGGGGCGTGCGTATGGACGTGCCTGCGTATGTGCGTGCGTGCATGTGCGGGCGGGCGGTGCGTGTGTGTGTATGTGTGCGGGGGGTGTGTGCCTGCATGCGTGTGTGCGAGCGGGGGGCGGGCGTGGGTGTGTGGGTCTGGGTGTGGTGGGTGTGTGTGTGCACGTGTGTTGGGCGTGCGTGCGTGCAGGTGTGTGTGTGTGTGGGTGTGTGTGCGTGTTGGCGTGGGCATGGGCGTGTGTATGTGGGCGTGTGTGGGCGTGTGTGGGCGGGCGGTGCGTGTGTGTGTATGTGTGCGGGGGTGTGTGCCTGCGTGCGTGTGCGTGCGGGGCGTGTGTGTGTGTGTGTGTGTGGGTGTGTGGGCGTGTGTGTGTGCGGGCGAGTAGAGGTGTGTGCGTGGGCGTGTGTGCGTGCGTGGGCGTGTGTGTCGGTGTGTTTGGGTGTGCGTGCGGGCGGGAGGGTGTGTGTGTGTGGGCATGAGCGTGTGTGTGTGGGCGGTGTGGTTGTGGTTGGGCGTGCGGGCAGACGGGCGTGCATGGGTGTGTGTGGGTGTGTGGTTGTGGGCGTGTGGTGGCGTGTGTGGGTGGGGGTGGGTGGGGGCGTGCATGTGTGCACGTGCGGACGTGTGTGCGTGGGTGGGCAGGGCGTGTGTGCGGGCGAGTGGGCGTGCGTGCGTGCGTTCGTGTGTGTGCGGGAGAGTGGGCTTGTGTGCGGGCGGGCGTGCGTGGGTGTGTGGGTCTGGGTGTGGTGGGTGTGTGTGTGCACGTGTGTTGGGCGTGCGTGCGTGCAGGTGTGTGTGTGTGTGGGTGTGTGTGCGTGTTGGCGTGGGCATGGGCGTGTGTGTGTGGGCGTGTGTGGGCGGGCGGTGCGTGTGTGTGTATGTGTGCGGGGGTGTGTGCCTGCGTGCGTGTGTGCGAGCGTAAGCGGGCGGGCGGGAGTGCGTGCAAGCGAGCAGACAGCCGGGCGTGGGTGTGTGTGTCGGTGTGTGGGTGTGGGCGTGCGTGTGTGCATACGTGCGTGGGCGGGCGTGCGTGGGCGGGCGGGCGGATGACGTCCTACCGTCTCTCAATGGTGGAGCGTCCTCTCTCAAGCACCTCAACAAACTGTTGTCAACCTAGACAAACGCAAGGTTACAGTGAGCAAGAAGCTGAGGATGGTGGACACAGGAATAGCGAAAATATCTAAAATGACAACACTCAATTTGCCAGTGACATACCTCGGAGCAACGTTGAACCAGGGGATTACCAGGCCACAACACATTGCACAAAGCTCGTACAACAATGGGGACAGACTAAGCTCCTGGAAAATGAAAATTCTGAGTCAGAGCGGAAGGGTGGTCCTAATTAAGCATACACCTTTAGCAATTCCACTTCATCATATGGCAACAACAAACATCCCAATCAAAATCATCAAGATACTAAATAAGCTTATGGCCAATTTTTTCTGGGAAAATAATCAACACAAGAACCATTACAGATATTCAGGGTTCCACAAACCTAAAAAATGGGTGGACTTTCAAGCAAAAGGAATCATTATGGGCCAAGTTCATGCACAACAGATATCCTAGGGCAGAAAATATGACATCAAAACCTAATGACTCTCTTGTTTGGAAACAATTGTGCAAAAAAGACAGAAAGGTCAATTACCTAATACTGCAAAAGGGAGGAAAGTTGCTATGGAAACCATCTCCAGATGGACTCTTCACCCTAACCAGTGCCTACCACCAAATCCGCAAAGACCACCCCTCCACTTTTAGCCTAAAAAACATCTGGACTCCAAACCTGACCCGATTCAACATTCAATTAGCCTCTAGATGCCATTTCTGCCGGTCAGCAGAAGAAACAATAGCCATGTGCAATTTTTTTTTTACCAATTTGGAAATACTTTTCTGATATTTTGCAGGTAAATACACCACAAGAACGGAACATTTGACAAATTCTATTCAAATGGTGGCTAGGCGAGGACAGAAACACAACCACAGGCTCTCTACGGCAAATAGTCCCAAGCATAATTTTGTGGCACACATGGAAACCTTACAACAACATTATATGGGGCAACAGACCATTGACCATTCACAACTGAGCAAACAACAAGGGACATCAAAAAATACATCTGCGAATGGTGCACAGTTCAGGCAAACAAAAAATACATACAATTCGATAAAGATCTCCATTCAGAGAGACTGATGCCCCTAATCCAAGATAAAAAAAAAACAAAGAAATCAGGAAGATGGCACATTACCTCTTTTGCAACATACTGCATCAATGTTGATGTGGCCTTCCTTCGGATGCAAAGCGCGGAGGGGGGGGGGGGGCAGTTCTACGAGACAGGCACGGGAACATGATGGAAGTTTTGTCCTTCCCCAATCGGGCAAACTCACCACTGGAAGCGGAAATTCAGTCCACCAAGACCTCAACACACAATAATAAACAAGGGTTATGTCGGATTCGAAACACAGACTGACTCGGAAATAATAATACAAGCAACACAGTGACGAAAGAAGTTACCTGGTAGGCTTGCTAGCGAAATCGACATCATCTCAGAACTGCAACACAAATTTCATTTACACATTATTCATACCTTCAGAAATTACACACCATCGACACCAAAACCTTCCATCAAATGTTAACTCGGCTTACCAGAATGATCTTCATGAAACAATCTTCTTCCGAGACGCGGGCTGAACGGGTATCTCTATATCACGGCCTGGGGTTCAATCAACGAATTTATAACATGGACAAAACTTCTTTTGGACAGAATAAATTAATATATTAATACATAAATAGATACATAGATTAATAGATTGATATATTAATCTAAAAGTGATGGTAAATGAGCCTGCCTTATTTTAGTTAAAAACAATAAATTACAAGTTATTAGGAAATGTCAGACATGAAAATGAAAAGCACATTATACACCTCGGTCTCATAAGCCTACTCCTACATCCAGCTTCCCATTGTGGCGCACTACCAAGGTAGTCAAAGTCGAGCGCTTCAGCGCTTAAGCGCACCAGGCGCAGCGCAGTAGAGGTCCAGCGCTTGAAAGATGACCAGGCGCACTCTCCTGTCTCAGGCGCAGCTTAGGCGCATAAAGCGCAGAAGCGCCGAAGCGAGAAAAGCGCACGCTTTAGTCGCCTGGGCTTGGAAAGGTTTATTAGCCTATTTTTTTTTTGTTTGATCCTATTATAAATAATAAGCCCATACTAATAATAAGATTTAGCCCGTCCAAATAATAGGTAAACACAACTTAAACCAATATTAAACCCTTCATAGTCGTGGGAAAAGTCTTGCGCAACATGCTTAGCGCTGAAAAACATTCAGTGAACCCACAGAAGCCAGAAAATCCATAAGGTGTCTTCTTCATCATAAACTTCACATGCTCTTTCTTCTTTTTGAGCTTGTAGTTTTCATTTATTTTGTCATCTTCTTTGTGATCCTTTCATTTTGTTCTTTCAGTCTATCTTCTTTCTTTACTTTTATTAGTTCCAGTCATTTATGCCTACTTTAAGGTTCTTTTTGCTTCTAATATATGCTATACAACTCAACATAATATGTGTACCTGACCTACCAGTTTTCATGTGAACAACATATTATTTCATCTTATTATACAGTCTATAACTGTATATCTTCCTAGTATCATTTCATATTTTAACTGTATAAAAACTTCATATAATATAACTCAGTCAATAGTTTCACACACTACATGATTTATGCTATTCCTAGTGCTAAAATTGAAAAATTAACAAAGACAGACCCAACTCAGTGTTTTGTTTTTGTGAATCATGACATTATTTTGGTGAATCATGACTTTATTTTTTAGAAACATGACTTTTTGATGCATTTAGTTCAATATATGGTGTTGAATATGTCATATTGGATCACTCTAGAATAGTATACATAATATTTTCTAAATAGTGCGCTTCACCCGAGTAAGGCGAGCGCTTTTTTGCGCCTTGCGCCTCAGGCGATAGAAGTACTCTAGCGCCTTAAGTGCGCCTCGCGAATTTGACTACCTTGCGCACTGCAACTAAAAAAAACAATTATAAGTTCTTATGCAATTAT
This sequence comes from Cuscuta epithymum, assembly GCA_945859915.1. Classification (NCBI taxonomy): domain Eukaryota; kingdom Viridiplantae; phylum Streptophyta; class Magnoliopsida; order Solanales; family Convolvulaceae; genus Cuscuta; species Cuscuta epithymum. The sequence continues at coordinate 28,308 of CAMAPF010001155.1, forward strand.
TATTAACCTTATGATAAAAAACGAGTTTGAAGGAAGAAACTCTGAAACTGGTTGTAAATGAGTCTGCCTTATTTTAGTTATAAACAATAAATTACAGGTTATTATGAAATGTCATAGAAATGAAAATGAAAAGCACATTACACACCTCAATCTCATAAGCCTACTCCTACATCCAGCTTCCCATTGCTCATCATACGCACACTCCCATTTGGAAATTAATAATTTATTACATAATTGATCATAAACATAACTTAAGGATTCCTTTTTTCTGGTATGTAGAATAACCTAAATGAATCTAGATCATCGGTCAAAACATAATCACAAGTTACAGAAAATTATTCACCTTAAACCCACAAAACCACACCTAATTTTTGAATGAGAGATATACATAATTAACAACAAAGTCTGTTATCAATTATAATAAAATAAAAACTAAAACCACAACACACACCTAAATCCGACAAGTCCACTCTTAAATAGACCTTCACATCGCTCATCATTCGCGTTCAAGACCTATACAAACAAAGCACAACCTAAATAATTTGAAACACATGCCTAAAACATCAAACTTACGCTGCCAAAATATCCCACACAATGAACTTAACAAACATATTCCAATAAAAACTGGTGTCAAACTCTTCGATCACTAGCACATTCATAATCACTAAAGTTTGTGTTGCTTAATGGATTATCTTGTTTGAAGAATGAAAACTGTATTGACGCTACAACTTTTTAAGGCTCCTTTTACTAACTCAAATAGACCATATAATTGAGATTAATGATTGTTAAAAATAAAATTAAAGCACAACACTCACCTTACTCCGATAAACCCATTCTTAAAACCACCTTCATAGTGCCCCATCTGATTCCTCCGTGACCTATGTAAACCAACACAATCCGAATTATTTTTAAGTACAATAAAATAATAAAACTTATGCTGCGAAAATAACACATACAATAAACCAAACAAACATTGGTACATAAATCTTGTTTCTAACAGTTTTGACGCTACACAATCCTTAATGACACACAGTTTATGTAGGCTTAGGAACAACATTTTTAGGCTCTTTTTACTCACTCAAGTCGACCTACCACCAAATATTAATTTAATGTTTGATCCCATTTCAAAAAAGTCAAAGAAATTATTTATAATTAACCATGGGCGGATCTATGTTGGGGCAGGGGTGGGCTCCAGCCCAGCCCAACCCAATTTATTTTTATTATTATAGGTATAGGTTTAATTTCGAGCCCACCTCAAAACTAATGTCTAGCCCAGCCCAAGTCTACCAACTTTGTAATTCTATTTGATTATTAATTGAATTTTTTCAGTAGATAGTAAAATAGTTTTTATTTATTATTATAAATTTATAATGATTAAAGATAGAATTAAAGATTAGAAAATGATTTATTTATAATGCAATTAAAGAATAGAAAATGATGTATTTACTATTTAGGCATGTAAGAATGGATTCAAAATCTCAATTCAATTTTAAAATTGGGAATACTTATTAGTTTTATGTACATCGACTATTTTTACTTATTAGTTTTATAGTTTTATAGAAGTATTTTAATTCATATCAATAAATACTAAAATCTTTAATAATCAATAATAAAATTATAAATCACACTAAAAACGTTTAAATTTTAGATATGCTACCTCTGTCTCATTTTATTTAGCCATTTTTGACTCTTTACTCAAAGATGGTAAACTTTGATCCATCATTTTAACTCATGTATTAATGTGAAACTTACTAAATTTATACTTTTATGATAAACTTTTTAACAAAGAACATTTCCATTTCATTTTCATATTATAAATTTTATTGTATAAATATATAGTCATTCAGAGTTTAACTTCTTTGACTTGAAAAGTCAAATTAGTCTTAATAAAAGTCGGAGGTAGTATATAGTTTATTTCTATAATTTATAAGTTATGAATATGCTCGAGTCCAGATCGAACTGAACATGACTATGCTCGAATTCAGCTTGAATAACTATTCAAACTCAAAAAAATAACGGCTGTTTTTTTTGTAAAAACAAACTATTTAAACTAGCTAAAATTTAGCCTGTGTTCGAGATTGAAGCTCGTTAAGCTTTGGTCATTAAATTAAATTCGAAATCATGATCGAACTCGAGTAGTTCGAAAAAAACTCAGTTCAATAATTATCAATACTAAGCTAAACCTTTTGTATGCAATAACGAAAATTTTTACTGCTTAGCCCACCTCACCCCTCATTCCTGGATCCGCCCCTGTAATTAACCCTCCCAACTCCCAAGACTAGCCCATCCTTGCTCATTCATATTGGGCGCTTAAACTTAATTGATTACCAAGTTCAAAAATCAAAGGCCACCGAATTTCATGCCACACAAAATACATAACCCACACAAATTTGTGATTACTGATTATATAAAAAAATGTTGACTTGGGGACGACCTTTTCAGGATATTTTTACTAACTCAACTAAACGTATCACCAAATATTAATTTAATGTTTGATCCCGTTTTAAAGAAGTCGAAGCAATTTTTTATAGTTGAGCCTCCCTCATTATAGTTAAAACCTTATCATCAAACCACCTAACTGAAAATAGCACACCTAATTTTTGGATGAGAAAAATACATAACTAATGCTAACAATCAATGTGGTCATTTATGATGCAATTGAAATCGTAAAGTACAACACTCACCTTAGACCAATAAGACAACTCATAAATCCATCTGCCATGTGCCCACTATAACCTGCGTATACCAAAGCACAACCCAAAATAATATTAAACACACTCCCAAAGAATCAAACTTGCGCTGCGAAAAATAAACCAATAATAAGCTTAACAAACATTTGTAGATAAAATGACTTCTAGGTCTCCCGAAACTAGCCCATCCTTATTTATATTGTGCGCCTAAACCTAACTGATTACCCCGTTAAAAATTCGAAAACATAATTGATTAACTTGATTGAACATTACAAACTGAAAAAAGGACCTCTAATTTTTAAACACACTAAAATAATTAAACTTACGCTGCGAAAATAAAACATACAATAGACTTCGTAAACATTTGTATATAAAAACTGGTTTCTAAATATTTTGACACTACGCATGTCTTAATCACTCACAGTTCATGTAGGCTTCGGAACAACTATTCAGCCTCTTTTTACTTACTCAAATAGGCCTATCACTAAATAGTACTTCCATGTCTGATTCCCTTTTAAAAAAGTCAAAGCAATTATTTATAATTAATCCTCCCTCATTAGAGTTATAACCTTATAACGAAACCACCTCTAACTGAGGATAGCACACCTAATTTTTAATGAGAAAAGTACATAACTAATGCTAAGAATAAGTCTGATTAATTATGATACAAATAAAAATATAAAGCACAACACTCACCTTAGATAAATAAGACAACTCTTAAATCCATCCGCACTGTTCTCATAATACGAATCCGTAACCTATATAAACCAAAGCATAACTCAAAACTAATATGAAACGTACTCCCAAATAATCAAACTTACGCTGCGAAATATAAACCCATAATAAGCTTATCAAGCATATGTAGATAACATGGGTTCAGGATCTCCGGACACTAGCCCATCCTAACTTATTTATATTGCGCGATTTAACTTGATAGATAACCCCGTTAAAAAATTGGACATATAATTTCGTGCTACACAAAATACATAACCCAAAAAAAAATTGTGATTAATGATTATAAAACTAAAAATGAAAGCACAACACTCACCTTAATCCCATAAACCAATTCTTTAAACCACCTACATAGTGCTCATCAGATTCCTCCGTGACCTATGTAAACCAAAACAAAATCAGAATTAGTTTTAAACACATTAAAATACCAAAATTTTGCTGCGGAAAATAAAGCATACAATAAACTTAACAAACATTTGTGAACAGAAATTGGATTCTAACTGTATTGACGCTACAAAATGCTTACTCACTCAGTTTATACAGGCTAGGGAACAACTTTTTAGGGCTCCTTTTACTAACTCAAATAGACCTTATAATTGAGATTAATGATTGTTAAAAATAAAATTAAAGCACAACACTCACCTTACTCCGATAAACCCATTCCTAAAACCACCTTCATGGTGCCCCATCTGATTCCTCCGTGACCTATGTAAACCAACACAATCCGAATTAATTTTAAATACAATAAAATAATCAAACTTACGCTGCAAATATGACACATACAATAAACTAAACAAACATTGGTATATAAATCTTGTTTCTAACAGTTTTGACGCTACGCAATCCTTAATGACACACAGTTTATGTAGGCTTGGGAACAACATTTTTAGGCTCTTTTTACTCACTCAAGTAGACCACCACCAAATATAAATTTAATGTTTGATCCCATTTCAAAAAAGTCAAAGAAATTATTTATAATTAAGCCTCCCAACTCCCAAGACTAGCCCATCCTTACTCATTCATATTGGGCGCTTAAACTTAATTGATTACCAAGTTCAAAAATCAAAGTCCACCGAATTTCATACTACACGAAATGCATAACCCACATAAATTTGTGATTACTGATCATAAAAAAAATGTTGACTTCGGGACAACCTTTTCAGGATATTTTTACTAACTCAACTAAACGTATCACCAAATATTAATTTAATGTTTGATCCCGTTTTAAAGAAGTCAAAGCAATTTTTTATAGTTGAGCCTCCCTCATTATAGTTAAAACCTTAGCATCACACCACCTAACTGAAAATAGCACAACTAATTTTTTTGATGAGAAAAATACATATCAATGCTAACAATCAATCTGATCATTTATGATACAAATAAAAACGTAAAGTACAACACTCACCTTAGCCCAATAAGACAACTCATAGATCCATCTGCCCTGTGCTCATTATACCCCTACGTAACCTCTGTAAACCAAAGCACAACCCAAATCAATATTAACACACTCCCAAATAATCAAACTTGCGCTGCGAAAATAAAAAATCCAATAAATTACGGTGGGCTGGTGGCACATTGGATGGGGTGCGGTGGACTGGTGGGGCAGGAGGCAGGGCTGGGGTGTGGTGCGGGGGCAGGAGAGGCGGTCGTTGGGGGTGGAAAGACTGCGGAGTGGATTGGGAACTAGGGGTATTGATATTGGCGTGGCGGCCGTGGTCAGTGGCGGGATGTCAATATTGCGTTGGTCACTGGGGTCGAGTTGCTCACCGAGATCAGGGTGGTCTGGTGGCGTTTTTCACTATAGTCGGGATGTCACAAGAACTGGGACACCAAGTGTTGGTAACTGTGGCATTGGTAACTGGGGTATCTAGTCACTGTGTAATCAGTCACCGGGAATATAGTCACTTTGACATAGGTCACTGATATGCATTGGTCAATTAGGTCACCGTGACACATTGGTCACTGTAGCGGGGGTGCTGGGCTTAGTAGGGATAAAATAGTGTGTTTAGCCTTTAACTGAAGATATCACACCTAATTTTATGATGCAAAGGTACATAACTTTGGCTAGCGATAAGTTTGTGACTAATTATGATAGAATAAATATGTAAACCACAACACTCACCTTTATCCAATAAGACAACTCTTAAATTCATCTGCCCTGTGCTCATCGCACACATCCACAACCTATAAACCAACGCATAACCCACAATAATATTAAACACAATCCCAAATAATCAAACTTACACTGCAAAAATTAAACCAATGATAAGCTTAACAGGCATTTTTAGATAAAATGGATTCAAGATCACCCAACATTAGCCCGTCCTTATTTATATTGGGCGCTTAAACCTTATTGATTACCCCATTTAACAATCGAAAACATAATTGATCATCTTGATCAAACATTGAAAACTGAAAAAAGGACACCCAATTTGGTGACCTATGTAAACCAAAACACAATCGGAATTAATTTCAAACACACTAAAATAATAAAACTTGCGCTCCGAAAATAAAACATACAATAGACTTAGTTAACATTTGTATAGAAAACTGGTTTCTAACTATTTTGACACTACGCAGTTATTCAGGCTCTTTTTAATTACTCAAATAGGCCTATCACAAAATAGTACTTCATTGTTTGATCCCCTTTTAAAAAAGTCAAAGCAATGATTTATAATTAACCCTCCCTCATTAGAGTTATAACCTTATAATGAAACCACCTCTGACTGACAATAACACACCTAATTTTGTAATGAGATAAGTACATAACTAATGCTAACAATAAGTCTGATCAATTATGATACAAATAAAAATATAAAGCACAACACTCACCTTAGATAAATAAGACAACTCTTAACCCTATGCTCATAATACGAATCGGTAACCTATATAAACCAAAGCATAACCCAAAATAATATTAAACGCACTCCCAAAAAACCAAACTTACGCTGCAAAAAATAAACCCATAATAAGCTTATCAAGCATTTGTAGATAAAACCAATTTGTGTTTAATGATTATGAAAAAAATTAAAGCCTAACACACACCTTAATCCGATAAACCCAATTAAAGCCTAACAAACACCTTAATCCGATAAACCCAGTTCTAAAGGTGAGGCTGAGGGTGGTGGCTCCCAAGGAAGGTGGCTGGGTCCAAATAATAGATAATAGAAAATAGATAAATAAATATATAGATATATAGATATATAGATATATAGATATATAGATAAACAGATAAACAGATAATAGATAATAGGTTAATAGAATAATAGATTAATAGATAATACATAAAAAGATAAATAGATAAATAGATAAATAGATAAATAGAGAAAAAGATAAAGAGTTAAATAGTTAAATACATAAATAGAAATAGATAAATACATAAATAGATAAATAGTTAAATAGTTAAATAGATAATAGATAATAGATAATAGATAGTAGATAATAGATGATAGATGATAGATGATAGATGATAGATAGTAGATTAATAGATAATAGATTAATAGATTAATAGATAATACATAAAAAGATAAATAGATAAATAGATAAACCAATTCTTTAAACCACCGACATAGTGCCCATCAGATTCCTCCGTGTCCTATCACCTATGTAATCCAAAAAAAAAATCGAATTAATTATAAACACACTAAAATTTTCAAAATTACGCAATGAAAATAAAACATACAATAAACTTAACAAGCATTGTATTTAGAATGCTGCCGCCGGGGCAACCGGCAGTGCACCGTCTGCTGCCGCCGGGGAGGCATTTGTTTCATCGGCCGTCAGGGTTGTGGTCACAAACAAGGCAGTTGACTACCGGCAAAATTATAGTTCACTGGCCGCCATTGGCAACAGTGACAGGCGGTGGTCACTAGCTGGTGAGGTCACTGGTCGGCAAGTCACTATGGTGGGGCAGGAGTGGGGCTGGATTGGACTGCTGGGGCAGCAGCGGGGTTGATTGGGCACTAGGAGTATTGGCGTGGCGGCCATGCTCATTGGCGGGATGTCAACATTTGGTTGGTCACTGGGTTCGGGTTGCTCACTGAGATCAGGGTGGTTTGGTGGCGATTGTCACTATAGTCGGGATGTCACAAGAACGGGGACACCAAGTGTTGGTAACTGTGGCATTGGTAACTGCGGTATCTAGTCACACTAAAATTTCAAAATTACGCTATGAAAATAAAACATACAAATATACAATAAACTTAACAAACACTGTATTTAGAAACTGGATTCTAACTGTTTTGATGCTACAAAATGCTTAATCACTCAGTTTATGCAGGCTAGGGAACAACTTTTTCAGGCTCCTTTTGCTAACTCAAATAGACCTTATAATTGAGACTAATGATTGTTAAAATAAAATTAAAGCACGACGCTCACCTTAATCCGATAAACTCATTCCTAAAACCACCTTCATAGTGCCCCCATCATATGCCTCCGTGACCTATGTAAACAAAAACACAATCGGAAATAATTCTAAACACACCAAAATAATCCAACTTATGCTGCGAAAATAAACTAAACAAACATTCGTATATAAACCTGGTTCACACACAGTTTATGTAGGCTTGGGAACCACTTTTTCGGGTTCTTTTTACTAACTCAAATACACCTATCACCGAATTTTAATTTAATTTTTGATCCCCTTATAAAAAATTCAAAGCAATTAGTTATAATTGAGCCTCCCTCATCATATTTATAACTTTATCATTAAACCACCTTTAACTGAAAACAGCACACCTCAGTTTGTGATGAGAAAAGCACATAACTAATGCTAACGATAAGTCTGTGATCAATTATGATACAAATAAAAACTGAAAAGCACAACACTCACTTTAGTCCAATAAGACAACTCTTAAATCAATCTGCCGTGCGCTTATCATACGCATCCATAACCTATGTAAACCAAAGCAATGAAAGCATAACCCAAAATAATATTAAACACAGTCCCAAATAATCAAGTTAACGCTGCAAAAAATAAACAACTAGTAAGCTTTACAAGCATTTGTAGACAAAATGCCTTCAAAATCACCCGAATCTGGCCCATCCTTACTCATTCACATTGAGCGCTTAAACTTTAGTGATTACCGAGTTCAACAAATGAAAACATAATTGATTATCTTGTTTGAATATTGAAAACTGAAATAGGACAACTAATTTCGTGCTACACGAAATACATAACCCACAAAAAATTGTGTTTGATGATTATAAAAAGTTTAAAGCACAACACTGACCTTAATCCGATAAATGCATTCTTAAAACCGCCTTCATAGTGCCCATCATATGCTTCCGAGACCTATGTAAACCAAAACACAATTGGAAATAATAGTACACACAATAAAAGAATCAAACTTACACTGAGAAAAGAAAACATACAATAATCTTAACAAATAGTTCTTTAAAACTGGTTCCAAACTGTTTTGACGCTACGCTATTCTTAATCACTCATGGTTTAAATAATAACAAATAGACCTATCACCAAATATTAATCTAATGTTTGATCCCCATTTAAAAAAGTCAAAACAATTAGTTATAATTGATCCTCCCTTAGTATAGTTATAACCTTACCATTCCTTTATTTCTTCTTTCTCCTCATGTCGGTCTCTTGGTGTTGATGGACGGTCGGAAATCTTCAGATCTGAAGACGACGAGGCGAGCAACGAAGAGCGACGGTGCTGCGAGAGACTGAGGCGAGGTAGCAACGGCGACGTTGAGTAGATCGTCAGCGGCGAACTCGCGGCCACGGGCGGGGTGCGGTTGGAACTTAGGGTTGGAAGCTGTGGGCTGGGGGGCAACTGGAATGAGCTGGGGGTTGAGGGCCCAGATCTGGGTTCTGAGGGTGAGGCTGTGGGATGGTGGCTGGGATCTGTGAGGCTGGGGTCCGGGGTAGGCTGAGCGAGCGGAGTCTAGTGTGAATGAGAGTGGCTAGGGTGGGCTGGTGGCGCATGGGATGGGGTAGGGTGGACTGGTGGGGCAGGAGGTGGGGCTGGGGTGTGGTGCGGGGACAGGAGAGGAGGTCGTTGGGGGTTGCAAGACTGCGGAGGAGCAGGGGCCAGGTTGCCAGGTTGTGGATTGCTACCGGTAGTGCACCGCTTGCTGCTGCCGGGGCTGCATTCGTTTCATCGTCCGTCAGGGTTGTGGTCACAAACAAGGCAGTTGAGTACCGGAATAGACCTTATAATTGAGATTAATGATTGTTAAAATAAAATTAAAGCACAACACTCACCTTAATCCGATAAACCCATTCTTAAAACCACCTTCATAGTGCCCCATCTGATTCCTCCGTGACCTATGTAAACCAACACAATCCGAATTAATTTTAAATACAATAAAATGATCAAACTTACGCTGCGAAAATAACACATACAATAAAGTGATAAACTAAACAAACATTGGTATATAAATCTTGTTTCTAACAGTTTTCACGCTACACAATCCTTAATGACACACAGTTTATGTAGGCTAGGGAACAACATTTTTAGGCTCTTTTTACTCACTCAAATAGACCTATCACCAAATATTTATTTAATGTTGATCCCATTTCAAAAAAGTCCAAAGAAATTATTTATAATCAAGCCTCCTGAGACTAGCTCATCCTTACCCATTCATATTGGGCGCTAAAACTTAATTGTTTACCAAGTTCAAAAATCAAAGGCCACCGAATTTCATGCTACACGAAATACATAACCCACATAAATTTGTGATTATTGTATAAATAAAATGTTGACTTGGGGACGACCTTTTCAGGATAATTTTACTAACTCAAATAAACGTATAACCAAATATCAATTTAATGGTCGATCCCGTTTTATTTGACCCTCCCTCATTATAGTTATAACATTATCATCAAACCACCTCTAATACATAACTAATGCTAACAATCAATCTGATCATTTATGATACAAATAAAAACATAAAGTACAACCCTCACCTTAGACCAATAAGACAACACAGAAATCCATCTGCCCTGTGCTCATTATAAGCATACGTAACCTGCGAAACCAAAGCATAAAACAAAATAATATTAAACACACTCCCAAATAATCCAAATAATCAAACTTGCACTGCGAAAAATAAACCAATAACAAACATTTTTAGATAAAATGGATTCAAGATCACCCGACATTAGCCCGTCCTTATTTATATTGGGCGCTTAAATCAAGATCACACTCCCAAGATTACCCCGTTTAACAATCGAAAACATAATTGATTATCTTGATCGAACATTGAAAACTGAAAAAAGGACACCCAATTTGGTGACCTATGTAAACCATAACACAATCGGAATTAATTTCAATCAAACTAAAATAATAAAACTTACACTGTGAAAATAAAACATACAATAGACTTGGTTAACATTTGTATAGAAAATTGGTTTCTAACTATTTTGACACTACACAGTTCTTAATCACACCCAGTTTATGTAGGCTTGGGAACAAGTTATTCAGGCTCTTTTTACTTGCTCAAATAGGCCTATCACCAAATAGTACTTCAATGTTCGATCCCGTTTCAAAAAAGTCAAAGCAATTATTTATAATTAATCCTGCGTCATTAGAGTTATAACCTTAAAATGAAACCACCTCTGACAGAGAATGACACACCTAATTTTGTATTGAGAAAAGTACATAACTAATGCTAGCAATAAGTCTGATCAATTATGATACAAATAAAAATATAAAGCACAACACTCACCTTAGATAAATAACACAACTCTTAACCCTGTGCTCATAATACAAATCTGTGACCTATATAAACCAAAGCATATCCCAAAAAAATATTAAACGCACTCCCAAAAAATCAAACTTACGCTGCGAAAAATAAACCCATAATAAGCTTATCAAGCATTTGTAGATAAAACCAATTTGTGTTTAATGATTATGAAAAAAATTAAAGCCTAACACACACCTTAATCCGATAAACCCAGTTCTGAAGGTGAGGCTGGGGGTGGTGGCTCCTAGGGAAGCTGGTTGGGCCCAAATAATAAATAATAGATAATAGATAAATAGATAAATAGATAAATAAATATATAGATATATAGATATAAAGATATATAGATATATAGATAAATAGATGAATTTATAAATAGATAAATAGATAAATAGTTAAAAAGATAAATAGACAAATAGATAATAGATTAATAGATAACACATAAATAGATAAACAGATAAATAGATAAATAAATAAATAAATAAATAGATATATAGAGATATAGATATATAGATACATAGATACATAGATACATAGATAAATATATAATTAGATAAATAGATAAATAGATAAATAGATAAATAGGTAAATAGATAAATAGATAATAGATAATAGATAATAGATTAATAGAATAATAGATTAATAGATAATACATAAATAGATATATAGATATATAGTGAAATAGTTAAATAGATAAATAGAAATAGATAAATACATAAATAGATAAATAGTTAAATAGTTAAATAGATAATAGATAATAGATAATAGATAATAGATAGTAGATAATAGATAATAATGGATAATGGATAATAGATTATAGAATATAGATAAAAAAAAATTGAAAGTAATAGAAGATAGAAGATAGAAGATAGAAGATAGAAAGATAGAAGATAGAAGATAGAAGATAGAAGATAGAAGATAGAAGATAGAAGATAGAAGATAGAAGATAGAAGATAGAAGATAGAAGATAATAGATAATAGATCATAGATGATAGATAATACATAAAAAGATAAATAGATAAACCAATTCTTTAAACCACCGACATAATGCCCATCAGATTCCTTGGTGACCTATGTAATCCAAAAAAAATCGAATTAATTTTAAACACACTAAAATTTCAAAGTTACGCTGCGAAAATAAAACATACAATAAACTTAACAAACACTTTTATTTAGAAACTGGATTCTAACTGTTTTGACGCTACAAAATGCTTAATCACTCAGTTTATGCAGGCTAGGGAACAACTTTTTCAGGCTCCTTTTGCAAACTCAAATAGACCTTATAATTGAGATTAATGATTGTTAAAATAAAATTAAAGCACAACACTCACCTTAATCCGATAAACCCATTCTTAAAACCACCTTCATAGTGCCCCATCTGATTCCTCCGTGACCTATGTAAACCAACACAATCCGAATTAATTTTAAATACAATAAAATGATCGAACTTACGCTCCGAAAATAACACCTACAATAAAGTGATAACTAAACAAACATTGGTATATAAATCTTGTTCCTAACAGTTTTCACGCTACACAATCCTTAATGACACACAGTTTATGTAGGCTAGGGAACACCATTTTTAGGCTCTTTTTACTCACTCAAATAGACCTATCACCAAATATTTATTTAATGTTGATCCCATTTCAAAAAAGTCCAAAGAAATTATTTATAATCAAGCCTCCTGAGACTAGCTCATCCTTACCCATTCATATTGGGCGCTAAAACTTAATTGTTTACCAAGTTCAAAAATCAAAGGCCACCGAATTTCATGCTACACGAAATACATAACCCACATAAATTTGTGATTATTGTATAAATAAAATCTTGACTTGGGGACGACCTTTTCAGGATAATTTTACTAACTCAAATAAACGTATAACCAAATATCAATTTAATGGTCGATCCCGTTTTATTTGACCCTCCCTCATTATAGTTATAACATTATCATCAAACCACCTCTAATACATAACTAATGCTAACAATCAATCTGATCATTTATGATACAAATAAAAACGTAAAGTACAACCCTCACCTTAGACCAATAAGACAACACAGAAATCCATCTGCCCTGTGCTCATTATAAGCATACGTAACCTGCGAAACCAAAGCATAAAACAAAATAATATTAAACACACTCCCAAATAATCCAAATAATCAAACTTGCACTGCGAAAAATAAACCAATAACAAACATTTTTAGATAAAATGGATTCAAGATCACCCGACATTAGCCCGTCCTTATTTATATTGGGCGCTTAAATCAAGATCACACTCCCAAGATTACCCCGTTTAACAATCGAAAACATAATTGATTATCTTGATCGAACATTGAAAAGTGAAAAAAGGACACCCAATTTGGTGACCTATGTAAACCATAACACAATCGGAATTAATTTCAATCAAACTAAAATAATAAAACTTACACTGTGAAAATAAAACATACAATAGACTTGGTTAACATTTGTATAGAAAATTGGTTTCTAACTATTTTGACACTACACAGTTCTTAATCACACCCAGTTTATGTAGGCTTGGGAACAAGTTATTCAGGCTCTTTTTACTTGCTCAAATAGGCCTATCACCAAATAGTACTTCAATGTTCGATCCCGTTTCAAAAAAGTCAAAGCAATTATTTATAATTAATCCTGCGTCATTAGAGTTATAACCTTAAAATGAAACCACCTCTGACAGAGAATGACACACCTAATTTTGTATTGAGAAAAGTACATAACTAATGCTAGCAATAAGTCTGATCAATTATGATACAAATAAAAATATAAAGCACAACACTCACCTTAGATAAATAACACAACTCTTAACCCTGTGCTCATAATACAAATCTGTGACCTATATAAACCAAAGCATATCCCAAAAAAATATTAAACGCACTCCCAAAAAATCAAACTTACGCTGCGAAAAATAAACCCATAATAAGCTTATCAAGCATTTGTAGATAAAACCAATTTGTGTTTAATGATTATGAAAAAAATTAAAGCCTAACACACACCTTAATCCGATAAACCCAGTTCTGAAGGTGAGGCTGGGGGTGGTGGCTCCTAGGGAAGCTGGTTGGGCCCAAATAATAAATAATAGATAATAGATAAATAGATAAATAGATAAATAAATATATAGATATATAGATATAAAGATATATAGATATATAGATAAATAGATGAATTTATAAATAGATAAATAGATAAATAGTTAAAAAGATAAATAGACAAATAGATAATAGATTAATAGATAACACATAAATAGATAAACAGATAAATAGATAAATAAATAAATAAATAAATAAATAGATATATAGAGATATAGATATATAGATACATAGATACATAGATACATAGATAAATATATAATTAGATAAATAGATAAATAGATAAATAGATAAATAGGTAAATAGATAAATAGATAATAGATAATAGATAATAGATTAATAGAATAATAGATTAATAGATAATACATAAATAGATATATAGATATATAGTGAAATAGTTAAATAGATAAATAGAAATAGATAAATACATAAATAGATAAATAGTTAAATAGTTAAATAGATAATAGATAATAGATAATAGATAGTAGATAATAGATAATAATGGATAATGGATAATAGATTATAGAATATAGATAAAAAAAAATTGAAAGTAATAGAAGATAGAAGATAGAAGATAGAAGATAGAAAGATAGAAGATAGAAGATAGAAGATAGAAGATAGAAGATAGAAGATAGAAGATAGAAGATAGAAGATAGAAGATAGAAGATAATAGATAATAGATAATAGATGATAGATAATACATAAAAAGATAAATAGATAAACCAATTCTTTAAACCACCGACATAATGCCCATCAGATTCCTTGGTGACCTATGTAATCCAAAAAAAATCGAATTAATTTTAAACACACTAAAATTTCAAAGTTACGCTGCGAAAATAAAACATACTATAAACTTAACAAACACTTTTATTTAGAAACTGGATTCTAACTGTTTTGACGCTACAAAATGCTTAATCACTCAGTTTATGCAGGCTAGGGAACAACTTTTTCAGGCTCCTTTTGCAAACTCAAATAGACCTTATAATTGAGATTAATGATTGTTAAAATAAAATTAAAGCACAACACTCACCTTAATCCGATAAACCCATTCTTAAAACCACCTTCATAGTGCCCCATCTGATTCCTCCGTGACCTATGTAAACCAACACAATCCGAATTAATTTTAAATACAATAAAATGATCGAACTTACGCTCCGAAAATAACACCTACAATAAAGTGATAACTAAACAAACATTGGTATATAAATCTTGTTCCTAACAGTTTTCACGCTACACAATCCTTAATGACACACAGTTTATGTAGGCTAGGGAACACCATTTTTAGGCTCTTTTTACTCACTCAAATAGACCTATCACCAAATATTAATTTAATGTTGATCCCATTTCAAAAAAGTCAAAGAAATTATTTATAATTAAGCCTCCTGAGACTAGCTCATCCTTACTCATTCATATTGGGCGCTTAAACTTAATTGTTTACCAAGTTCAAAAATCAAAGGCCACCGAATTTCATGCTACACGAAATACATAACCCACATAAATTTGTGATTATTGTATAAATAAAATGTTGACTTGGGGACGACCTTTTCAGGATAATTTTACTAACTCAAATAAACGTATAACCAAATATCAATTTAATGGTCGATCCCGTTTTAGTTGACCCTCCCTCATTATAGTTATAACATTATCATCAAACCACCTCTAATACATAACTAATGCTAACAATCAATTTGATCATTTATGATACAAATAAAAACGTAAAGTACAACCCTCACCTTAGACCAATAAGACAACACAGAAATCCATCTGCCCTGTGCTCATTATAAGCATACGTAACCTGCGAAACCAAAGCATAAAACAAAATAATATTAAACACACTCCCAAATAATCAAACTTGCACTGCGAAAAATAAACCAATAACAAACATTTTTAGATAAAATGGATTCAAGATCACCCGACATTAGCCCGTCCTTATTTATATTGGGCGCTTAAACCTTATTGATTACCCCGTTTAACAATCGAAAACATAATTGATTATCTTGATCGAACATTGAAAACTGAAAAAAGGACACCCAATTTGGTGACCTATGTAAACCATAACACAATCGGAATTAATTTCAAACAAACTAAAATAATAAAACTTACACTGTGAAAATAAAACATACAATAGACTTGGTTAACATTTGTATAGAAAATTGGTTTCTAACTATTTTGACACTACACAGTTCTTAATCACACCCAGTTTATGTAGGCTTGGGAACAAGTTATTCAGGCTCTTTTTACTTACTCAAATAGGCCTATCACCAAATAGTACTTCAATGTTCGATCCCGTTTCAAAAAAGTCAAAGCAATTATTTATAATTAATCCTGCGTCATTAGAGTTATAACCTTAAAATGAAACCACCTCTGACAGAGAATGACACACCTAATTTTGTATTGAGAAAAGTACATAACTAATGCTAGCAATAAGTCTGATCAATTATGATACAAATAAAAATATAAAGCACAACACTCACCTTAGATAAATAACACAACTCTTAACCCTGTGCTCATAATACAAATCTGTGACCTATATAAACCAAAGCATATCCCAAAAAAATATTAAACGCACTCCCAAAAAATCAAACTTACGCTGCGAAAAATAAACCCATAATAAGCTTATCAAGCATTTGTAGATAAAACCAATTTGTGTTTAATGATTACGAAAAAAATTAAAGCCTAACACACACCTTAATCCGATAAACCCAGTTCTGAAGGTGAGGCTGGGGGTGGTGGCTCCTAGGGAAGCTGGTTGGGCCCAAATAATAAATAATAGATAATAGATAAATAGATAAATAAATATATAGATATATAGATATAAAGATATATAGATATATAGATAAATAGATGAATTTATAAATAGATAAATAGATAAATAATTAAAAAGATAAATAGATAAATAGATAAATAGATAAATAGATATATAGAGATATAGATATATAGATACATAGATAAATATATAATTAGATAAATAGATAAATAGATAAATAGGTAAATAGATAAATGGATAATAGATAATAGATTAATAGAATAATAGATTAATAGATAATGCATAAATAGATATATAGATAAATAGTTAAATAGTTAAATAGATAAATAGAAATAGATAAATAGTTCAATAGTTAAATAGATAATAGATAATAGATAATAGATAGTAGATAATAGATAATAATGGATAATGGATAATAGATTATAGAATATAGATAAAAAAAATTGAAAGTAATAGATAATAGAAGATAGAAGATAGAAGATAGAAAGATAGAAGATAGAAGATAGAAGATAGAAGATAACACATAAATAGATAAACAGATAAATAGATAAATAGATAAATAGACAAATAGTTAAATAGTTAAATAGATAAATAGAAATAGATAAATAGATAAATAGTTAAATAGATAATAGATAATAGATAGTAGATAGTAGATAGTAGATAATAGATAGTAGATAGTAGATAGTAGATAAATAGGTAAATAGTTAAATAGATAATAGATCACAGATAATAGATAATAGATATATAGATAAATAGATATATAGATCATTATCATCATATAAATAGATTTATAGATATATAGATATATTGATATATAGATATATAGATATATTGATAAATATATAAATATAAATAGATAAATGGATAATAGATAATAGATATATAAATATATAGTTAAGTAGATAAGTAGATAAGTAGATAAATAGATAAATAGATAAATAGATAAATAGATAAATAGATAATAGATAATAGATAATAGATAATAGATAATAGATAATAGATAATAGATAATAGATAATAGATAATAGATAAGAGATAAGAGATAAGAGATAATAGATTAGAGATAAGAGATAATATATAATAGATAATAGATAATAGATAAGCGCCCACTCCTAATTCCAACTTCACACTCCTCGAACCTTTATCATATGCATTTGTGTGACCTGTGTGTAAACCAAAGCACAATACGAAATATTTTTAAGCGCACGGCCACCTTACGTGGTTAAATTAAACCAAACAATCAACTTAACCAACTTTTGTATATAAACTGATTTTAGACTCTCCCGATCCTACTCCATCCGTAGTCACTCATATATGGAACATAAATTTGAATTGCTAAATAGATCATCTCGTTTGAAAAGTGAAAACCAAACTCACCAGATGTTCCTACCATATAACGTGAGGGTTTTTTGTCCGATAAATTTAATAATCTAGATGAATCTAGAATGTTGAGTAAATACGAGTGAATTTTGGACACTAGTAAATAGTTGTTTCGATTGTTCAGAATGAGGTTCTCGGGCTTCTTTTACAAACTCAATCAACTACCTTTGATATTAAGGTTTCATGCCCTTTGCAGAAAATTGACAACGGCTATTCTATAAGTGAAGGTTTAGAAATTAATCTTAAATTATTCTTCCTTCATTACTTTTTTCAAAAGTAAAACTTCAGAAAAAAATAGGACACTAAGCTTAACTTTAAAAAATTACATGAAATACAAATTATTAACAAATATAAAACAATAGGAAACTATAAAATCAATGGTTCAGGGAAATAACATACCGAGCGATTTTGTTGCAAAATTTCTAAAATTTGATTCGCACATATTTTTACCAGTGCCATCATCACTCTCCATATTCATCTGCCAAAACCTTCCCTACAGCCTGAAAAGTAGAGGACGGTTAGAGAAGTGCAAAGAAGACAAGGATACTATTGACCTCATTATACTTTTTCAAGCTCTATAAACTTACTTCAGGATCTCGAAGCTTCAATTTCTAGTAGGACTTTGTCCAGTTGAAAGGAACCAACTGCAGATTATCACTGCCATCATCATGCCCTTACAAACAATTCTTTCTCTTCCACTTACTAGATAAATATGAACTCTCTCGGGGCAGTTTATGGCCATTGGAAACCGTTTCAACACCCACATCAACTTTAGCAACCAGTACTATTGCTCTAAGTTCCAATTGCAGTATCACAGTTTCGCTCAATTCACTTGAGCTCGTGTCTGGAAGGCAGCGGTAAATTCAAATTCAGAGTGTAATCTAAAGAAGCATGTGTAATCCTACAGCATACAAACTGTTGATAGAAATGCTCAAAGTAATGTAAAAATGGGAATGCATATCACATATAACACATGCAGCTAAAACATGATGAGTTATGGACAAATCATCAACAAGTATGAAACAATAAGAAATTATAAAATACTGCTTCCCAGAAATAACATACCAAACGATTTAGTTGCATAATTTCTAAAATTTGCTTGGCACAAATTTTGTCCCATACCGTCACTCTCCATAAGCCTTGCCAAAACCTTCCCTACAGCCTGAAATGTGACGAACTGTTAAAGAAGTGCAAAAAAGACAATAATATTATTGACTTCATTATACTTTCCTAAGCTTTAGAAACCTACTTTAGGATCTTGAAGCTTGAATATCTAGTAGGACTATGTCCCATTGAAAGGCACCAACTGGAGATTCAGGCTATCACTGGCATCATTATGCTCTTACAAAGAACTCTTTTGACTTCCACTTACTAGATAAATATGAAACCTCATTGGGCAGTTGATGGGCACCTGCGAGTGACCTGAATATAAAGCTAAACACATCCCGAACTAATTATAACCGAAAATAATCAAAATTTAACTGCGGAATTAAACCAAACAGTGAAGATAACAAATTCTGTATGTAAACAAGTTTAAAACTGTCTCAAAGTTAAGCTTTTGCCTGTCCTCAAGCAAACTGAACAACGGGACTTACGATAATCACCACACGAAATCAAAACAATTAGCATGCACAGGTAGTTAAAGGGATATTCACAGAACAGACAGACTAAACCAAGAAAATTCCTCCTTAAACTACATCTTTGTACTCTAGCTAAAATATTTGACAAAATTATTCAGAACATCCTCAAAGTAGTGACAGCATACACTAATAAACTAGCTACCGATCAGAAGGACTTGTGAAGGCGGTGGTGAATGGTGAATGGTGAATGGTAAATGGTTAGAAATAAACAGTCCCTTTTCTTGAGAGTGTGGAACATCCTAACAAAGACTTAATGCATTCAGGAATTTCGGGGCTATTCTTGGGATCAAGGAGCTCAGTAGGCCACCAATTAGGAACTATCATTTAGACCTATGCAAAGAGTAGATATGGTGTACAACTAAGCTAAACCGCCGCGGCACATTGGTGCTTTGACGTATACTTGAAGTACGCGAAGGACTAATGCTAATTTTGCAAAAAGCCTTCAAGTTCATTTAATAAAGTTCAGTTTTCCTTGTCATGTTGGCACGAGAACGCCATTTCTTTCGAAAGATACCCAAGTCTCATCTTATTGTGCTAACACTTACGCTTTTTGACAGGGGCTCCCATTCTCTTTTTCGCAAGGTAAGAGGTCTAGCTATAATTAATTTTTTCAATTTTCAGATTTTTACTAGACATTACCCCATTCTAATCTCGGCCTCACCAAGGAAAATTAGCAATTAAAGTTCATTTAAACAGGTGAATCCATGCCTACAATGCAATCCTCGAAAATATCAAATTCCTAAACAGTGACTACTCTTACCCCATTTGGGGCATAGGAACAGTGCCAAAAATGACTCCTACAAAAACTCCCTAAACTTAGCAAATTAATCCCCTAGTTCCTTAAACACCAAGACTTTGTCAGAAATGTTCACGGGTAAGGAAACACAGGCCATTTGGCTATGGAGCTCAATTAATTGGGTAAAGAATAAATGGTCAGGCTCAAAGTGGCTTCTCCTAAAGGACTTATTCAGGTAAGATGGAAGATTTATGAATTCAATGGGTGACTAGTGCCTTCATCCTCTCAACAAGTAGATTATAGTGCAAGCAATTTAAGCCTAAACACTTCAAAGATGTTCTAAAAGCATAGTCAAAACTCTAGCCAGCTCACAAAGACACAGTTTAAAGAAAAAATTTACAAAAATTTGACATGACTTTCCTATGAATATACAAATAACATCTGCGCATGCTAACAGAATTAATCTCATGTAACAACTACTGCCCGAATGCCCAATTCACTCCCACACACTTAAAATTTGGCATAGCCCTTGATAACCAAATATACACTATGCACAAAGGGGTAAGGGTAAGCCCTTGAAAAGGGTCACGCGTACTCATCTCAACTCAAGTCAACATTACAAACAAGCGAGTGATAGAGTCATGGAAACTTCCCTAAGGTGTTGGTCGGTGCAGAACGAAACTGGGTCAATTTGTAAACCGCAGCGTATCATCAAAAAGCAAACTTTGTGCTGCAAAACAATCAAACAACAACAAAGTAGAGTAGGGAGTGATAGTGTGATAGTGTAATATACATTCATCCAACAGAACAATCAAAGTATAGCAGCTAACGGAGGACAAGTAATCAACTATCTACTGTTCAGGAGGAGGTGGCTAGGAGGAGGGGGGTGGCGGGGGGGCTTCAAAGAATGATCTCCAACTGGTCTCAAGAGAAGTGAGACGCTCATCGATCCCCTAAGTGAATTTTGTCGGATGAATCTAGAATGTTGAGTAATTCAGGTGAATTTTGGACATTAGTAAGGTATGACTACCCTCTATAATGCTCTCTATTAATGCAGAAAACGTCAGTAATTCAGTTTATAATTTATACAGTTATAGTTTAGAACTATACGAAACCGTATGCTAAAGCAATAGTTAAAAAAACTTCAGTTCATTTAATACTTCAAGTTTGAGTTTATAACTTCAGTTTATACTTCATACAATTATAGTTTATAACTTTATATAGTTATAGTTTATACTTTATACAATTATAGTTTATAACTTTATACAAAACATAATATGAAAGCAACTGTTAAAAACCACTTCAGTTCATTTTGAGTTTATAACTTCAGTTTATACTTCATACACTTACAGTTTATAATTTATACAATTATAGTTTATAACTTATACAAAACATTATACGAAAGCAACTGTTAAAACTTAAAAACCACTTCAGTTCATTAATACTTCATTTTGAGTTTATAACTTCAATTTATACTTTATAGTTTATAGAGTTATAGTTTATAACTTTTATAACTTTATGCAAAACAGTATAATAAAAAATCAGTTCTTAATAGCTAATAGATTTCTCTTCTTTTCTGTAAACTGAAGGCAAGTAATAAAATGAAGGCAAGTAAACTGAAATATCATTGAATTAGCATGTCTATCTAAATTCAGTTCTTAATGCATGTCTAAAGCCTAAACTAAATTTAGTTCTTAATGCATGTCTAAACTGAATTCCAGTTTAGTAACATACTAACATTTATCAAATTCAGTTTAGAACTTAACTTAAGAACTGAAATTCAGTTTACTAACATTTATCAAATTCAGTTTAGGATTCTGAAATTAGCCTGCATTTCAGTTTAGCCTGTATTTAGCACACCTGCATTTAGCCTTCTCAAATTTAAAGCCTTCTGATGTTCAGTTTAAACTTGAAATTTATATTTTAAACACTCAAGTATCAGAAATTTAAAAGCTGATTCAGTTTTTACTCTTTTAACTTGCAGAAGACGTCTACTGCCTTCGCTAAGGAGTTTTGTGAGAAACGGAACGAAAAAAACAACAACGACCTACGATGAAAATACTGGGGATGTTGTTCGATGATGAGGAGTGCGATGATTGATGATGATTATGCCATAACCATCAAACAAAAACAAGCTAACAAGCCTAAATCCTAACATATTTTGCAAGACATGAAACTTTTTTGAATATTATGTTTTTTGGAAGTACTTTAAACAATTTTAACTTCACATGTTTTGATTAGAATGTTGTTATTCAACTTTTTTTCATGTTTTGGTGGTTGGGTTGATGAATTATAGTGTCTATCATTTCTTTTGAAGTTTTTTTGTCACGTGGCGACGCCATATTTGCGCCATCGCCATGAAAAATGGCTTGTGCGCCATGGATGTCGCCATGCTTCATGACAACTATGCCTGCGCGTGACCTGTACATTTGATAGGAAGATGAATCCACATAGAGACATAGAGTCATAGACAAATTTAAAGGATATGCTCGGATCCCAAACAATGCCAAGGGCAAAGATAAAAATGATACGGGAAGATATTTTCTTTCGATAAAAGACATACTACGTATTATTTATCAACAAATATATTGTTTCTTTCCACATATATTTTTAAGCGTACCTCATACTTGTAACTTAGAGCCGTTAGAGGCATCACCTCATCCTCTGAAAAGTCCTCCAGAGTTAGGAGCCCATCCATTAAGTTTTCTAAGTGTACCATATTATCATCACAGGATCCATTTGTGAATAAATATTGAATTGCCATGTTTGTACTGCTGAATCTGCATGTAGTGGGGAAAACATGAAAGATCCAAAACAGAAACAATAAAACACAATAAATACTTTCTTGATGGAGATAACTTACCAGTGCCATCACTGGTTCAGTTGCAGAATTTCTAAACATTACTTGGAACATACTTCGTCATGTGCCATCACACTCCGTGTAGTTCCTACCAAAAACTTCCCTGCTTCCTGCAAAGTAGTGAACAGTTAAAGATGTGCAGAAAAGATAGAAAAAGATATTATTAATGATTCTATACTTTTCCAGGCTTCATAAAACGAACTTTAGGAAATTGAACCTCGAATTTCCAACAGAAAATTATTAAAATATGAACTCAGACAATAGTATGTATCCTAAATTCATAACTATAGGAGAAACTACAGCTACTTGAGCTTTTACGGGCTTTCTTGTAGGCTTGTAGCGTAGACTATGGCCATCACCGTACCATAACAATTAATTCAAATGAATTATTGCACCATCCAGAATTATCCTTGCGCATACATATATCATGAGACGGGCAACTCTGACCAAGCAAATTAAACAAAACGAGCCATCAACCAAATTTCTCCCCTCACTTGTAGAAGAGAAATAAGGAGAAGCCACAGGTCACTGCAGAGTCCGAAACTCCTGCTTTGGTTCTTCTTTGAAGTACGGGTAGTATGCCGGTGTATCACTGCCGGACTACCAGGTCATTTTCCACGACGGAGAAGGAGACGCCAGAGGTACCACCCGTGCCGAGAGTGCCGCCGAAGAACCTGTGCAGACTTCTTTCTGTTTTCATACTGCGCTCACATCGGAGAGGGGATCACTAGAGTAACAAGAGAGCGCGCCTGGAGGAGGACACCACTGCCATGCACCCAATCGCCAGACTGAACGAACTTTCCACGTCGGAGAAGGAACGAACGCCGGAGACGGGCACTGGAAGCAAAGGACCGTTGTCGGTCCATCCTCTGCCCTCAAGATAGGTAAGGTCGTCTCTCGTCTCTTAGCCCTGCGTTTACCACCGATTAGGCACAGAATATGAAATGCATATGGTTTGTTTTATTTTACTGGCCGCATGTCTTCCTAATAATTGGGCTTAAGATTTGTTAATCGGAAGTGGTTAATCTACTCATGGAGTTTGGACAAGAGCATTAATAATTATAATAACTTTTTTTTACATTCTTCTAAACCTATTATAATATCTATGAGACGGGCAACTATATCAATCAATCATCATTTACCCCAGTGCCGCAAAGGCTTACCCCTGTACTAAAGCACAGAGAGACTGTTTCCAGATGACCCATAATGAAAATCGCGTCCAAAATTGCATGGACTGACTGTTGCTTCATAACAAAGAAGAGCAGACAGTTTGGTGAGCCATTTTGCTTTATTCGGGCAACTCTTGAGAGAAAAAATAGGAGCACACGGTGTGCCTCACTTGTCTTCCCATGATTATTTTTCCGAAAATACTTGCTGCAATTCAACTAGAGCAGCAGTATATATCTTTCTCAAGGAGTTTCCATTTTTAATAACCTATAGTATGTTCTGCCTTATGATGTGATGGTTGTTCCTAAAACTTCAAATTATAAGGCTAATTTTGCTAATTTGATTTTGACGTGGAAAAGTAAAGATGTGAAAAAGAAAAATAGGGATGTAAAACAATATTCATAATATTTGCAAGGATGAAAATATATTTTAATGCTAATTTGAAAACGTGTGAATCGATGTGGATTTAAATGAGATTGAATATTTTCATTAAGCTGAGTGGACAAGGCATGTCAACATAGTTAACGGTGGTTAACCATGAAGGGTGAAAAAAGATAACTATGTAAATTGCGAGGATGAATATCAATTATTGTGCTGATAAGAAAAATATCTCATATTTGCAGGGATGAAAAACATACTTAAACCTTTTATTATTGTGCTGATAAGAAAAATAAAAAAATAAAAAAATCCAATTATGGTTACCAAGCTAACTTCAATTCGACTAATTTTGATCATCTGCCGATTCAGGTGAATTTCTTGCCGACGATACCCTACGTCCCCATGATGATTGTATTCATCATGAAACTTAAGAAGAACTGTAACTGGTGAGAGTCAAAACTAACATGAACTCTAACGTATCACAGAATAGCCATTTCTTAAATAACACAAACTTTACATAAAACCAGACACGAAGAAAGACAGTGTGTGAAATTATTTCATTCGCTTATACATGACAAAATTTGGTACGGATAAACCCATGAGTTCAAATACCTTAAATTTCAGATTTCAAATACATGTAACACTGTTAGACCTACATAGCAATTGCACAACAAGGAATGTAAGACTCGAATTGCATAGATGTTATAACAAGGGGCTATGTAACTGATAAAGAACGGTTACAAATCCTTCTTCATTCAATCCGATTCAGAAAAGGCTATAAAGATTATCTAAGGTTTTGAAACTGTACCTGATTTTCTAGCACAATCAATCAACAGATTAAACCTCTTGAAGCTCTCCCACAGTCTCACCTTCTGCCATCGTCCCCGAGAGGCCAACTTCGTCTCTCGATCACTTCCTCGCACAGACCCGACTACATCTCAACAACCTCACCAATTCTAACGCTCTTTCACTTCCAAGACATCAAAGGTGTCTTCTTCTTCAGAGACGCAGGTTGAAGATTGAAGATTGAACGGCCGCCTCTCAAAGATCGTTCGTCGCTCATGCCCTCCTCCCTCTCTAAATGGAGAAGTCTGCGAAGTAGGTCACGACAACGGTCACAAACCTTTCCTTCGTACCTATTGTACTTCGTACATCAGCTTCACACATATATTCCCTTGGCCCACTTCAGACGTACTGGTCTTTAAATTTATCTTTTTTATTTAAGGGATCCCTTTATTTAAATCATGAGAGTCACACTCATTTTTATACTTAGGAATGGTTCGGTTCGTCTTAATCATATTACTTATTGCTTATTCTTATTTTATTCAGATCAGATCAGAAAAATTCAGATCAGATTAGATCAGAAAGATTCAGATCAGAATCATTCAGATCAGATCAGGAACATTCAGATCAGATCAGAAAAGTTCAGACATGATTTATCCCTTTTATTATAATAATTATAATAATATTAATAATAATTATAATAATAATAATTATTATTATTATTATTATTCTTGTTGTTATTGTAATTATTATTATAATTACTATTATTATTGATATTACTATTATTATTATTACCACCACCACCATCATCATCATTATTACTATGATTACTATAATTATTATTATTATTATGATATTTATTATTATCATGATTATTCTTATTCTTATTACTATTATGGTTGTTGTTGTTATTGTTATTAGTTTTTTTTGTTATTATTATATTACACGGAGTAATTACAATTAAAATTATAGAAATAAATATTATAATTATAATTAAAATTATAATTATAGAAATAATTATAACTAAAAATATAATTACAATTATAATTATAGTTTTTCTTTGTTTACTCTAGGAGATGTCTGGGGGAGGGGGTCTGGGGGGGGGGGCTGAAGTAAACTAGGTCGAAACTCACCCCATTGAGTTTCGAACCCGAGACCTCCCACATAAGGGAGAGTGAGTCGGCGATCAGCTGAGCTGGACCGCTTCCTCTAGTTATAGCTATATTTATAACTAGTGTAATACGTATAATCATAATTATAATTATAATTTTTTTATAGTTATGATTATAATTATAATTATATTTAAATTATATATGTGTAATTACATTTCTAATTATAACAATTAAAATTAAAATTATAATTATAATTTTAGAAATATTCAAATCAGATCAGATCAGAAGGATTCAGATCAGATCAGATCAAAAGGATTCAGATCAGATCAGGAACGTTCAGATCATATCAGAAAGATTAAGATCACATCAGACCAGATCAGAAAGATTCAGATCAGATTAGATCAGATCAGAAAAATTCAGATCAGATCAGAACTTAAAAAATTCAGATCAGAAACATTCAGATCAGGTGAAGAGAACAACTTCATAGTAATACCTTTCTTTCTAATAAAATCTTGTTTTCCCCACACAAAAAAAAAACTAAACCCCATTGAATTTTGACACATTTACAAGATCCAAAATTACAAAAAAAAAAGATCAAATATAAAATACAAATAAAAAATATAACGATCAATTATTTATATTTTACGGTAAATTCAATATAAAAAAAATAAAGTAAAAAAGAGGTAATCTTGAAATTAGGGCCTTCTTTTAGGATGGAACAGAGGTATTATGTTAAAAAAAAAGGTAATCTCAAAACAAGGTGTGAGTCTCTTTTATATTTTAGCTCAAATGTGACCATAATATTAAGTTAGCCTCCCTCAGTTTCATTTTATAAGATATGTCTCTAATCACTTGGTCAACACAAATCACTTTTAAGTTCTTACTTTATATATCAAATTTTTATCAAATTTGTTTATGATTTATGCGACTTTTTAAAGTTGTGATTTAGTTTCTGAACATGTAATTCTATTTTCTAAAAATAATTTGTGTGATGACAGGGACGTGTTTGCTTTATTGTCGGTCAAACATGTGACACTCTAAAAATTTAAATAAATAAATAAAAATATAAATTTTATCAATCAGATAAAATGTTACGAAAGTGACATTTTAATAATTAAGTGAATCAAGTAAAATTTTAATATCGGTGATATTTTAATCAGATAAAAATATTTCGATAATAAAAGTGACATTGTTATAATAATTATGTTGACAGATAAGAGCTTGATTTAAATAACAAAAGTAACATCTAACAAATCTAAGGATGCCGGTTGGTTTATGATGGCTACGTGCATGAAGTAAACATTTCTACATGGTATTCTTAACATCACACAGTTACTCCTCAATAATAAACACATCAGAACAAATGTACTTAGATAAGCAATAATTTACAAGCAATAATATACTACTTGCATAATAATGCGGATGAACACTGCTACAATATGGACAAATATGGAACAATATTTGACATATGCGATAATAATAATTTAAAGAATAGTAATTCGCTTAGCTCAGCTGTCTTTTCCTGACTCAGCACTCCGTATTATACAGCTTCAGTTACCAATCAAGGACATAACAATTAATTCAAATGAATTATTGCACCATCCAGAATTATCCTTGTGCATACATATATCATGAGACGGGCAACTCTGACCAAGCAAATTAAACAAAACGAGCCATCAACCAAATTTCTCTTTAAAAATGCTCTGCTACTCCCCTCACTTGTAGAAGAGAAATAAGGAGAAGCCACAGGTCACTGCAGAGTCCGAAACTCCTGCTTTGGTTCTTCTTTGAAGTACGGGTAGTATGCCGGTGTATCACTGCCGGACTACCGGGACATTTTCCACGACGGAGAAGGAGACGCCAGAGGTACCACCCGTGCCGAGAGCGCCGCCGGAGAACCTGTGCAGACCTCTTTCTGTTTTCATACTGCGCTCACATCGGAGAGGGGATCACTGAGGAGGACACCAATGCCATGCACCCAATCGCCAGACTGAACGAACTTTCCATGTCGGTCCATCCTCTGCCCTCAAGATAGGTAAGGTCGTCTCTCGTCTCTTAGCCCTGCGTTTACCACCGATTAGGCACAGAATATGAAATGCATATGGTTTGTTTTATTTTACTGGCCGCACCGATTAGGCACAGAATATGAAATGCATATGGTTTGTTTTATTTTACTGGCCGCATGTCTTCCTAATAAGGGCTTAAGATTTGTTAATCGGAAGTGGTTAATCTACTCATGGAGTTTGGACAAGAGCATTAATAATTATAATAACTTTTTTTTTTTGACATTCTTCTAAACCTATTATAATATCTATTCTAGTTAACACCAACATCCTTGATTGGGATGAGACTCGAACCTGTGACCTCCTCTTTGGGAGATCAGCAGTGTTGCCATCAGACCACAAGGTACTTGACAATAATTATAATAACTTTAATAATACAAATATGAATGATAATGATGAAAATCATGAACTCGGTTAATTTCAATACAAGTAATACCCAATCTGGCCATGTTCATTTTAATAGGGTAATTTGTAAAAATTAATAGAAATACAAGACCGAGCCGAAATTATAGAAAACTGTGTTGAACTGATAAATACGTAGTATAAATTTGGCCGTGTGAATCCAAATCTATATAATATATAAAAACGGAATAGTGGGAAGCCATTTAGGCGGGAAGTGCAGCGCTCACTGGCCGAGTCTATTCTAGAACTCACATTAGCAATTCCTATTTTCCAAGCATCTCATTAATTAAAAGGTGCATTGGATGATGCATGTTCTTGATTAAATGTTTGGACTTCTCTCGATTTATTATTTAATAGCATTGGAAGTAGTAATTGAGTTTTGTCTACTCGAGAAATTGAAAGATCGTACAAGAGAAGCTAGCCCAGATAATGAAAAGGCACTCCGACCACATCATGTATAAAAACGACTTCTACTATGCATAAAACGGCAAAAGATGTTAGTCATCGGCGGATCAGGGAGAGCGGTGGAGGTTTTCAAAGGCCATTGGGGTTCGGGAAGGCGGCGGATGCTTAGATCACAGATGGGGTTTTGCAGGCCAGGTAGCATACTTTCCGGTCACCGATGTCATTTGGCAGGGCAACGGAAGGTGTAGAGTTATCCTCACCATTTTACCGGAAAGTTAATTAATTTATGTCTTCCAGGGATTCGGTTTTAGGATGGTCCGATTATGTTACTATATTTATCTTATATATGAATAATATGATGTTGAATACTTCGTACTTAGTATGAAGTATCTGTTACTCCACCGCCCTACTACTATGAAGTTTCTTTGTGTGACCTGCGGAAGATGAGATAACAAGGAGACAAGCACTTCAATCACCCATTTGGTAATGCCAAAGCCGAAGATAAGAAGGGGAGAGTATATTTGATTTTTTAATCTCATGTTATAATTAATAAGTGTTGGTTGCTTAAATAACTGGATTGAAAAAATTGAAATTTATAGATTATTATTTGGCTACTATGTGAATCAAGACGTATCTGATTTTTGTGCAGTTGTGCCCACGGTAGTTACAGACGTGGTATACATAGGCCGTATTTTGAAATATTAAAACATACTCGATTTGGGGGTTAAAATTTAAGATGTGGTATATGTTTCGATATATTTCCTTTATGTATTGTAAACGCATGTGTGTACGCTAAAGTTTGGATCCGAAAAAAGAAATAGATGGTACTTGGCAAAGGTTTCAGTCATTGATTTGATAGGTAGGGCGGTGGAGAATGGAGGAAGGTTTCAGTCGCAGATGGGTTCGTTATGGCGGCGGAGGGTATCCATTACCACTGGGGTTTGCCGGTTTGGGACGGCAGCTGCCAACGGACGATCCGGCCAAGTAGGTTGTTTGTCTTCTGATGCTTCATGCTTGGGAAGGTGAATGTTGTTCCGTTTACAGATTCACAGATGGGGTTTAACTGTTTAAGAGGCCATCGTCCCAGACGATGTTTCCGTCATTCGTGAGAGCTACAGGACGGAACAAGTTGTCTTCACCAAGCGTAGTGTTTAATTTATTACAGTAAATCAGTTCAATTTTGTTTTTTCCATCATTTGCAATGGAGCCAAAGATTCATTATTTTTTGGCTTGAAAATATGATGGAATAAAGCAAAATGGCTGATTAAATTGTCTGCGCATCTTTGCTATGAAGCAGCAGTTAGTCCATGCAATTTTGGACGCGATTTTCACTATGGGTCATCCGAAAACCGTCTCTTTGTGCTTTAGTACAGGAGTAAGACTGCGTACATCCGACCCCCCTACTCCATTGTAGGTGGGAGCCTTTGTGGCACTGGGGTAAATGAAAATGATGAAATCAGTTAAATTTTGCGTCGGATCGGAATAAATGAACCTAAACAGGTTGCATAAATGTGCTTCTTTTATAATCAAGTTGTGCTGTACATTTGGTATGTGTTGAAGCATTATAGAAGTATATTTGTGTGTATGTATATATATTTTTATTTGTAGGTATCTAAAAATGAGTATTTGAATTTTCAAATAATTACAGAGATGTTTATTTATATATAATCAGTAGCTTGCATATGGATTTTTTTGTATCCTTTGATCATAATGGTGAACATTATAATAGGAATGAGCATCACTCGGCCTTAATAAAAAAATCTCTTTGGATGATGCCGTGAATGATGTCCCATAGAAGTGATAGGGTAAATGGCCAAAGTCAGCAGCATAGGAGGCTTTTCTCAATCTACAGTTAACATATTCAGACGAATTTATATTAAGGTTATGTTTGGCACAACGAGCTGAAACTGGAGCTAATGTCTGAATTAGGGTCTATTGTCTGAACCATAGACTATTGTCTGGAGCTGAACTTTGAAGTGCTGAATCTGAACCGCTAGCAGAATGAAGTAGATCCGTTTGGCAAAAAGAGCTGAAAAATCGTCCGGATTATATGGAATGACATTAAAGGGCATATTAATAATTAATACGTAGTACAATAAATATTTATTATAATGAGTTTTATATTTTAATAAATATTAAGATTTTGTACATATTTATATGTGTATACGTGTATAAGAAAATATGGTGCATTGAATATAAAAAAAAGTATAACATTTCTGCATATGAAAAAATAAAAAAAATTAAAATTTAACATTTCTGTATATGAAAACATAAAAAATAAACAGATAAAGATGAAGATCATCGTAGTAGAGTATAATCATAATAAAGCCGACATGGTATAACTTCCATAAAGCAAAAAACGAAACGAAAATTATAGAGCACTATACCAAATTAATTACTAAAAACATCAGAAATCATCAACGAAACACAACGGCAAGGCAGGGATATTTTAGGTATGAAGGAGTCTTATACCATCGACTTAATAGAAACGTTAGGTTCCTAAGCGTTTGAGTCCAGACTATTTTTTTCAGCTTCAGCTAAGTGTAGACTCTTACCCAAACAGGACTATTAATAAAATTATGAACTGAATTTAGCAGATTTCAGTCCATTACGGGCTGAATTGTCATGCCAAACATAGCCTAAGAGTTTGGTGGTCTATTAATTTCTTTTTTATGAATTGGTGTGAGTGGCTTATTTATTACATTGTACTCCGTATCATTCTTTTTTGGAATGAGCGAAATGTTTGTGAAGAGTTACATTTGAATATAGAGTTATAAATTTGTAATGAGAAGATGTGTGTAAACATAATACGTAGTATATAAATAATATGGAATACTGGATTTGTATTTGGAAATCTTCCAAATGGTGTATTATTAGTCAGTCACAATATATGTCTCTTATACCATGGGTTATTTTGCATATACTGGTCACGATATTTGTCATGTTATAACTATTGTTTTATATAAATATTTAATTTATATAACCACTGTTTTTGGATATAGGTAATTTATATAAAAAGAGGAGTATTAAAAATGTCTCTTCATGATTTGTGAAATTATAAACAATTAAACAAGATCAATGACAATATTTATCTAATGTTGGATTACGTTTGTAAAAACGGGTTTTTAGTCACGATCAATTATATACCTCTATTTCACGTTACCAAGATTTTTATATCTGGTGATAACAACCAATATGTAGTCAAGGTCTTTCAAATTTCATAGAACATTAATAATTTTCATATTTTATCGTATTTTCTATACATAAACTTTTATTTCTTTCAGCTAATGTGCGATGTTTTGGGATTTTAATTAGATTTTTTTCACTATATATTTGAAACTTATTTTTTTTTTAATTAAGACAAATGTGACATATGGGATTTATATGTAAAAAAAATGCCTTAACATGTTCGAAATTTGTCTCCGTGCATCGCACGGGCAGTATACTAGTTTGATATAAGTAGATAAATTGAGTAAAACGAACTGGCTGACCAGATTGGATGGAATAAAACAAAAGTAGATATTCAAATAAATCATTAAAAAGATTGAACTAAAGAGATTTTTTTTTATTAATAACATATTATTCGAATAAACGAATAAAGGTGCTTATTCATGAAAGAATGGATTTAAATCATAATTGGTTAATAATCCGCAAAAGACTAGAACAGTTATTAATTCTAGAATTTTAATATTCTAGAAGGTGAATTCAACTGTATGACATTGGATATATGAGCTTGGGTTTGACGAAACTTATATCCTTCGTGGGAGCGTCAGAAACCGATGCCGAAGAAAAATAAAAAAGAGAAAATAATCCTAAGGCTGAGATCTCGTTTGACTACACTAAACTGAATGATATTTATAAGACTAGGGAAATTCCTTTGCCTGATGACTATGTATCACTTTTTCCTCCAGCAAGTGAGTCTGAGTCTGTGTCTGTAGGGGAAGAAAAACATGTTTCTGAAAAAACCGAAAATGATAATGTTTACATTCCAAGGGTCATTCGTAAAATAACGGACTTACATAGATCTTTGGAAACTGAAAGAGAGATTTTGAAAACTGAAAAATAACAACTTTTAAATGAGGTTTCTCTTCTCAAAATTGCCCCCAGAACAACACAGCCTCAACCTCCTCACCAATTTCAAAGAGTGCTTTTAAAGACAGTTCAAGCTCTCAGTCGTTTAGCTCTGTCACACACCATTCTTCTTAGTCTTTTTCTACTGACTCTAAATATGTGTTTTCTCATTCCAGCGATGAGGTTAGAAAGCATGAGAAAATTATGGAAAAGGTTAAGGCTACCAAACCTCATTGTGATGTGAATGATGGCAAATCGAAAAAGAAAAGATTTGAAGCTTCAACCTATACTGTTTGTGATGGTGTTTGCCCGAAACGATTATCGAGAGAGAAAATCTTTACTTCTCTGGAAATCTGTTCCATCATTCACCTGCGCTGAAAATTCTCATACACTTGCAATAAATCAAAAATGGGTTCCTAAACCAGAATCCATGTCATATAGCTCTCCAAAAGTTTCAAAAGAGACTGGTTTAGGAACTAAAATAAACAAAAATTTCAAAATTTGTTTTGTGCTAAAATGGATGGACTCATGGACCCACCCTGAAATGGGTACCAAAGGTTTCTTAACCTTTTGCAGGTCCGTCATGTGTGGTAACTGATCTGATTGCTCCACACACATGGCGGGTATGAAGACGAGCTGTGAGCAATCAATTAGGTGCACATTATGAAGGGGAGTATTGGCGTGTATACTACCCCAATGAGTTGAAAATCAATAAATGCACACCTCAACACCGACACATGCCAAGAACAAACAACAAGTGCTTATTCTGAGGGGGGGTGTTTCTTTTTCACTCCTCCTGGTGCCTTACAATGAAGAAAGCACGTTTCCAGGGGAGTTTTCTACTTTACTCCCCGAGTGACAAACAACACCTTGCACATTCTGAGGGCGAGTTACAACTTTCTCCTCCTGACGCCAATCAAGGATTAATGCAAGACAACTCAAGCATGTCATGACAGAACTAACAACAATCAAAATCGTTTACGGGATCCAGAACTGATACCCCATCAAGGAGAACAACTCGAACTCGGACCCGAATGTCTTGTCCTGCCTGACATGATCGTGACCACTCCTGAAGAGCCACACATTATGGAAAGTGATGCACAAATCTGGTGAAGTGCTGAAGTGTGTCTCTAATAGTTATGGGAACACTTGATAAGGACAAAGATGAGGACGATGAAGAAATTCTGACCGCTACAATCAAAGACACAAAGGTCAGTGTGACCAAAAGCCACTGAGGAAGACATCATTGAGGACATGATCACACTAGGCCATGCACAACCGATCAGGCTCATCTCCCAGGTAAAGTCAGGAAGACTACCCAGACCGTGAAGGACATTGATGGCTACACTGAACAAATGCTGCACCGCCAAACACACAGGTTTCGACAAGTGCAGCATCTACCTTTTTAATGTGTTCCATGGTGTGGCATTTATGAAGAATTATGACTACGTCTCTCTCTGATCTGGGACAACATTCTTGAGATGATCAGATAGAGGAAAAGGACCAATCAAATCAAACATCTACCATATATGAGATGAGTTTCACTACTGGTGCGACGCTTCTCCAGAACAACTCCATCCATCCACCGAAGACTATCAACAGAGAACGTCAGCACTCCATCCCTCAAGTATCTCAAGAAGGTGACTGAGGATCCAACACTGGTACCTCTCTTTATACATGTGTCTTTGTTGCAGTTAGCAAATCAAAATGACCAATATGTTTGGCGCTACTGCCAGAAGCACAACATCATACTCCCTACGGCTCAGATAAACCCCCCTGAGCCTGCCCCAGGGAGTCAATCGAGAGAAAGTGAGAGTCATGAGAGTTCAACCCAGCCACAGAGACTAGTGGCAGTCCGGTCCCATGATGATCAGACTACGTCTATTGAGGGCCACCCCTGAGTTACTGAGGAGACTACCAATGACTCGTCTAGCGCATCCAGTCCACAAAACGCTGACGATGAGGGTTATGGGAGCAAGGATGGAAAGAGCGACAACGACAAGGGTGATGAGGAAGACGATGATGCAGACGACAACGCAAGGAAAGCCAGGAAAGCTCCGGTCCAAAAATGTCGATTCATTATCAATCTTCCTACGACTGCAGATAAAGAGGAGTCTTACTTGAGAAAGAACACTCAAGGACAGATTATCAGTGATACTCACTCTAAGCAACATCATGACATCCTCTCTTCATCACTCACTCCTACACAAAGAGTGCAGACATCAAGCCATCCTGGCACAGAGACATCAAGACATCAAGCCTTGTACGATGGTTGTTCGGACCTAGATAAAATAAACCGGGCTAACCCCATAGGCACAGAGACTGTTCTTTGCCTTACTGTCTCTCTCTCTCTCTCTCTCTCTCTCTCTGTGTGTGTGTGTGTGTGTGTGTGTGTGTGTGTGTGTGTGGGTATGTGCGTGTGTGCGGGCATGTGCGTGCGTACGTGTGCGTGCGTGTGTGCGGGCGTGGGTGCGGGCGTTTGTGCGTGCGTCTGTGGGCGTGTGTGCGTGCGTGGGAGGGCGTGTATGCGTGTGTGCGTGGGCGAGCGGGCGGGCGGGCGTGTGTGGCTGAATAGATAAATAAATAAATAGATAAATGGATAAATAGTTAACTAGATAAATAGTTATCTAAATAAATAGATAAATCGTTAAATAGGTAAATAGATATATAGATATAGATAAATAGATAAATAGATAAATAGACAAATAGTTAAATGGATAAATAGATAAATAGTTAAATATATAAATAAATAAATAAATAAATAAGTAAACAGATAAATAGGTAAATAGATAAATAGTTAAATAGATAAATAGTTAAATAGATAAATAGATAAATAGTTAAATAACTAAATAAATAAATAGTTAAATAGATAAATAGTGAAATAACTAAATAGATAAATAGTTAAATAGTGCGTGGGTGCAAGAGTGCATGCGTGCGTGTGCGTGTGTGCGTGCGTGTGCGTGTGTGCGTGCGCGTGCAGGCGGCCGTCCGGACAGCCGGGCGTGAGTGTGTGTGGGTGTGTGTGAGTGGGTGTGTGGGTGTGGGCGTGCATGTGGGCATGCGAGCGTGCGTGCGTGTGTGCGTGTGTGCGGGCGTGCGAGCGGGCGTGTGTGTGTGTGTGTGTGTGGGTGGGGGCGTGCGTGTAGGCGTGCATGCGTGCGTGCATGTGCGTGCGGGAGTGCGAGCGTGTGTGTGTGTGTGTGTGTGTGTGTGTGTGTGTGTGTGTGTGCGCGGGGCGTGCGTGTCACGCCCCGGACCTCCCCGGACACGTCAACAACCCGCCGTACAACACGAATAGTCAACCAAAGTCAACCACATCCATATTATACAAGGCGTCATGAATATCATTCACACATAAGTCATCCATAAACATACATAATAAACAATTCAATACGCAGCGGAAAACTTAGTTCAAAATCAAATGCCACACGGGGCAAGCATGAGCACGCAGGCCCTAAAGTAAAATATCCATGAGCATGTTTATTAATGTTCTAAAACAGAATGGAGGAAGTACGAACCAAGTCTTCTCTCCGGGAAATAACTCGAGCAACGAGCACAGGAAGCAAGCTCTAGCCTCAACCTGAAATGGTGGTGGGACGCCCCCGAAGGGGTCAGTACTCTATACGGCTATAAAGTACTGGTGTGGCAGGCATCTAATAGATATACAACAAGTATTTCAAACGCAAGACCCTCAAATAGGGTGATAATACATTATGATTGTAACCCTAAGTTACCCCGTTTGAAAATATACTTACTTTATATAAAAGTCAAGTAGTCGGCCCGTGGGCCCAAGTTCATTTAGAAATCACCATTCCCATTCCCCGTGACTATAAGCCACGACAACTCATAGAGTCCAACCCTAAAACATGACATTGTATTCTAGAGCTTCGCTCTATCACATCACCATACAATTCATGTCACTCGGGTCAATTTCCTTACCTTGCATTTTAGAGCACGGCTCTATCACATCACCATGCAATCCTTAGAGCTCCAACCCAATACATGACATTGTATTCTAGAGCTCCGCTCTATCACATCACCATACAATTCATGTCACTTGGGTCAATTTCCTCACCTTGCATTCTAGAGCACGACTCTATCACATCACCATGCAATCCTTAGAGCTCCAACCCAATACATGACATTGTATTCTAGAGCTCTGCTCTATCACATCACCATACAATTCATGTCACTTGGGTCAATTTCCTCACCTTGCACGAAGGTCCAATTCCTAAGCAAACATATGCCTAGAATTGACATATCGATAAACTACCTTGGGTCATCCTTAAAGACTGCCCATAACATAACCTTAGCTTCATACTAAGTCATTATATGCACTTGAGGTATATTCAAGTGCATTGCATACAATCCAATCCCTAGGATCAATTCTATCAACAATTTCCAATAATCACTAACTAGTATTTCAATACTATTAAGATTATTGCTGTAACACCCCGGCCCCACCAGACCCGAGGTAGTTACTCCGGACCAATAGTACTGTCCCCACAAACCACCACGAGCCTTTACCGCGCACTTTGTCCTCACTCATGCGCGCCCTGAGAAACTTCCCAGGGGGTCACCCATCCCAAGACTACTCCCGTGCAAGCACGCTTAACTTTGGAGTTCTTGGGTGATGAGCTCCCTTAAAAGGAGATGCACCTCTGTTGGTATGAGTAGTACTATTAATCCGTTTAAATTAAATCTCAAGTGTTACAATTGCTATCATACAAATACTCTCACTTTGTCATTCTCTACATATTTACAATTATGTAGCAGCAACTTAAGTATTCAACCTCAATACATAAATATTCATTTATGTATCCACATAATTCATACATGAGTAAAATGCCTATTTCACAAAATAGTTCATTTATAACTCATTTAATCTCATATTATTCATACGTCCTCAAATCATTTCCAATTTCATTCTTTGGAAACTATATCAATATTTAATCAATATTTAATCATCATAATCCATGAAAAATTATGCTTTAGGCATTGAGGTAATCTCATGCTTAACCTACAAGTTGTAAGCAATTAGATGTCAATCCTCACCTTAAATGAGCTTTAAAACTTTCCTTCTCGATCCAATGACCAAAGCCTCGGCCAAGGAAGTTTGAGAACTGATTCCTTGCTTGGAAATGAGTGTTAAACAGCCTCCTCAAGGTGCTAGCTCAACCCCTAATCGTTGATACGAAAACAGCCCCTAGAATGGGTGTTTTCCGGCTAACTCGTTTCCTAGTTTTCCAAGATTTGCTCTAGGTTAGTATCTAACCTTTACACCAATAAAATACCTTTACAAGGACATATTACACACTTGGAGTTAGGGGTGGGCAAATATACCGAACCGGCATGATACCGAACCGGACCGGTATGGTACCGGACCGATAAATGGGGTTTGAAACGGATCTCAAAATTTTTGTCCCGAACCGGACCGAACCGGTTCCAAACAATGCCATGACCGGTTCTCATAAAATGAGAACCGGTACCGGACCGAACCGGACCGAAGTATGGTTTATTAAATTTGTACTACTATAGTTTATCTAAAATATATTAATTACCGCATCCGTCCCAAATTGATTTGCAAAGCCAACATTTTTTTTGTCAAAGTTAATGTTAAGTTCTTGATAATTAATACAATTTTTAATAATTAAAATTTACATATTTAGAAACCACATTAAAATCTCTCTAAAGTTGCAAAATCCAAATTAAAATATACGAAGTACGGAGTAGTTTTTTTTGAAAGGCCAAATTAGAATGTAATTAAAAAGTGAAATTCTAATTAAGTGAATTAAAAGAAATTGTTTGACCAAAAAAAGATTGACTTTGCAAATCAATTTGGAACGAAGGTAGTATGATACTACGTATATGAAAATTGATAAATTGTGTAGATTTTTGGAGGATGGCTAAACTTTAATTTTTTCTTAAACACCTGGAAAAAGTGGCATTGTTTGGTATTGGTATTGCATGGTACCGTCCCGTTTGAAAATGGACCGTACCGAACGGGTTTGGGTCTAAGACCGAACCGTACCGAACCGTTTCAATAGTAACGGTACGGGTACGGGTTCAGCCAAATATTGGACCGGACCGGACCGTGCCCACCCCTACTTGGAGTAGTGTATAATAGTTCCACAAATCGTTCATATCATTGAGAAAATGAAAGCAAAGGTTTTGGGGTTAAAACTCACTTAGAAGAGTAAATTCGTTCCTGCGAGGTCGTGTCTTGATCGGACGATTTGGAAGCCTTACACTACTCCGATTGATGCAAACCAGACCTGCACGTATTCCTCGTCTTGATAGATTTCTTTTGGTATCTTACACGCTTTATTTGGTTAAGTATTGCCCGAGATATGAATTGAAGCAAACAAGTAACCTTACGCACTGGAACAACTACCCTGCGGACAGCTTGCTC
>CAMAPF010001156.1:0-83814 GCA_945859915.1 Cuscuta epithymum
AGGCCGGACACGTGAAGAATATAAATCATAAGTTTGGGCCAGTTTTTAAATTGTCCTTTTAATTAATTAGGACTCATTTGTTAGGTCTAAAATCAAGTTGCACGTACCAGCAAGTTGCACGTACCAGTTGTTTACACGAAGGATTCCTTTCCCAGGTTTCGCATAACAATATTTGGAGGGGCCAAAAAAATTATCATACTACTACTAATTTAAAAACAAAAAAATTGGGAGGGGCCATGGCCCCCCTTAGCAATTAGAGTATGTAGCTCCGCCTCTGGGGTGTGGTATTGGTTTTTATATAATGGCACTACAACAAAGTGTGTTTTTTATCGACAAAATGTTGACCCTAAAAGTAGAAAATATAAATTATACTACCTTCATTCTCTTTTAATTGCAACATTGGACTTTTTACACTATTCACATATTCTATTTTGACTACATTTTATTAATTAATTAAAGTATTATAAATGAAATTTTTAAAAAATATTGTTAAATTCTTCTCATTCTAAATTTTCAAAATATGAATTTTTTAATTTTTTTAATAATAAGGAATGAAAGATCTTAATGGTTAAACTTGTGCGTTGGCAAACGTAAAATGTTGACTGTTGCAATTAAAAGAGAACGGAGGAAATATAATTACACAAATAAGTTATTTGTACGTGTTGACGACGCAAATACTTCTTTGCGTTCACACTTCACAATGTGCGACACAAAGGGGCTATTCCACTCAGGAAAAAATAATAATACTCCATAGCTCCGAGCTATTTTTAATTATAAGGAATAAAATTAAAAAGACGGATATGGACTGATCAAACTCTAAAGAAAGCTATGTCTAGAAACCCTAGATGGATTAGAATTGAGTGCCTCTTTTCGAGACCGAAAGGTTAATATAAATGCAAAGCATATATTAATTAATAATAATCACATAAAATCATTACATTTTACATTAATGATTTTTTCTCCATATTTGGTTGAATAGTTGTGAGACAAACAAAAAGCAAGTGAAAAATTTCATGCTGCCTTTTCATGTCAACAAAGAAAGAAAGCAAGTAACTTTACACAGAAAAAAATATTGGGTAATAATTATACACTAGAAATGCTAATTAATTAATTAATTACGGAAATAATGCTGGAAAAAAAGTATTTACCAAAATACTGCTGGCCCTTAACCACGGTCAGGAGTAAGTCGCCCAACGGTTGGGCGACTTATAAGTTGCCAAAACGGTTTTGGCGACTTATAAGTCGCCCAACCCGTTGGGCGACTTACCCCTGAAATAAGGTTGAAGGCGAGCAGCTACTGCCAGCCAGGCACGATCGTGCCCAGCCTGGGACGCACGATCGTGCCTAGGTCCAAAAACAGTATTTGAGCAGATTTTTCGCGCCAATTCAACCTGGACTCATCTGTTTGCTATAAATAAGGTCTCTCTTCTCCTGTTTAAGTGTTACGAGCCAGATACAACACATTATAAAACATATTATTAAACATACAACACACGGATTCTCAATCACATACATAACACCCCCTCTCATCAACATAAAAAACACCTTCAAAATAACTGGTATAACAAAGTACAATCATTCAATATTCATAACAAGTAATCATCTAATATTCAGACTCGAATACATCAAGACAACATACAAGACTTTACAAGATAAAATACGTCAAATGTTGTAAATTGTTCCTACAACATCTACTGCATAAGAAAAACTACAATACAAAAGACAGACTACAAGTTCCCATCGTCAGCTTCGTCATGGAGATGTTGTTTGCTCATGTCTACGCCTACGGCGTTGTCGTGGTTGAAGAACCACTCTCTCATGTTGCGTCTGGGATGATGAAGCCGCGGCTGCACTAGACGTGGATGCCATCTCCTGAGATGGGGGCATGTGTATAAGATGTCCGTAGTCTACTCGGCCCAACACATTTGATGCAAGATGGCGGATGCAAAGCCTATGATGCGCATAAGGCTCCTCCCATGTACTGCCCACCTCATTCATTGCCCTGACAATACCTCCATGTCTATCTGAAATGACACACAACTCCCTGTCAGTCACAAACTCCTAATACATGCCATAAACCATGGCCAACTATCTCCATTCTCGGATTCAACAACTGCAAAGGCGACTGGGAAAATTTGGTTGTTCGCATCACAACACATGGCCACGAGCAATGTACCCTTGTACTTTCCATACATGTGTGTGCCGTCAATAGTAAGTACGGGTCGACAATGCTTAAAACCAGATATTGAGGCCTTGAATGCCCAAAAAACTCTTTGAAACATCATATAACCTGTGGAACCATTGGGGGGTGGGTACCACTGAACAACAGTTCCTGGATTAGAATGTTGGAGCGCTGTCATGAAACGAGGGCAATTCGAAATATGACTTTTCCCAACCGCCAAATATTTGTGCTATGGCCTTTTGCTTCCCCATCCATGTTCTCCGGTAAGAAACCGTATACCCATATTTTTCCTTCAACATCTCGATGATAGTATGCACTTTAAGAGAAGGATCAGGTGCGAATAATGTCAACCACATCTTTACAGATAAATTCTGATGTCAAGGCCACGTGATCTGTAGTGTCGATCTTGCCTACACATGAAGCAGAATGAGGTCCAGTATAACGCACAATTGTGAAGGTGTCAAGGTTGCCTTTGTTCTTTGTGGCGCGTATTCTCCAGGGGCAATGACATTCTTTCTTCCTTTTGCATTGTGCGACCCATTTGTGTTTATCAGACTCTATCACCCGATAGAATTGGTTCCGTTTGATAGAATACAAGCTCACCATATTGATGACTTGTTCTTTGTTGTCAAACTGTTGACCGACCTCAAACTCACCATCGGGGGTAAACCTTTTCTCACCTGATCCACTCATCCACGCATCAGTAAAGCCTTCAGGGAGATCATACATTCTAGTGAAGTGGCTAGACGGGGCAGTTGATGTCACAGTATCACCATCATCTTCATCAGATTCTGTCATGTCGTCACCATTGATGTTCTCGTCTGCATCATCATCACTTCCCTGCCCATCCACAAATGATGCACCGTTGTGCAAATACCTGCCATCCTCCTGTATAACCATGTCTAGTACAGGAACCTTTGACAACTTCCCTGCATTCACCCCTGCAATGACATCATGCCTAGATACAACAGCATTTGATGTCGATTGAGTAGCATTAACGTCAAAGCATTCCTCAATGTATACCTCCAGCGACGACATATCCTCCATCTGAATTATGCCCCACATATTTGTGATAGCTAGCTCATCAATGAGGGGCATAAGCATGTACTTTCCCCCGTTCATGGGAAATTTCATTTTCAACCTCAAAGAACGACTAGGATGAATCATTGTGGCTGCATGTATTTTTTGAAGGATCTCGAGCATGCAAGCGCCACGAGAAACCATGACAAAGCTGGTTCTACCACCTTCATGGCATATTTGCCCCAGCAACCTCATAATAGTTCCCTCCCCAATGACACACGATTGGGAAGCTTGAGAAATCCATATTCTAATAACAATTCATTGTCCAAAATTCATGAGTACGCATCAATATACACACTTTACACACATTCAAATTTCCTAAATAAAAAAGCTACCAAAATTGTAATATATTCAAAAGTCGAAATTGACCAACAATTCACATCTCAATATGAAACTACC
Organism: Cuscuta epithymum; assembly: GCA_945859915.1. Classification (NCBI taxonomy): domain Eukaryota; kingdom Viridiplantae; phylum Streptophyta; class Magnoliopsida; order Solanales; family Convolvulaceae; genus Cuscuta; species Cuscuta epithymum. The sequence goes on from CAMAPF010001156.1 coordinate 3,662, forward strand.
CCAATTTTGATAACTACATTCAAGCCTACATTTCAATATCCAAATTTAGCTACAATCAAGTCTATCCAAATGCCCAAATGTCAAAATACACATTAAAATTTACAATCAATTTGAAATCAAATTTCAACATTTCATACATATCCACATTTCACAACAACTGAATTCACAATCAATTCATAATCCAAAAATTGGAAAATTTTAACATTCAAAACCCTAGGTTCAAAATGAGATGAAATGGAGTTTGATTTACCTAGAATCAAGAAGAAAGAGTGTTGGAGTTGGAGATGGAGGTTTGCCGGAATGGGGGTCGCCGGAGATGAAGGTTCGCCGGAGTTGGAGATGGCTCTCGTCCTTCGTCGGTCGTCACTCGTCGTTTGTCGCTGCAGTTTAGCTCGATGGGGGTGTGTTTAGCGATCTGTTTTCTGTGGCTGTGCGCGATGAATTTACTTAAGAGTAAGTCGCCCAACGGTTGGGCGACTTATAAGTCGCCAAACCGTTGGGCGACTTACCCCGACCATGGTTAATCCAGCAGTATTTTGGTAAATACTTTTAACCCAGCCCTAATTTCGTAATTAATTAATTAATTAACATTAATTACGAAAAAAAACTCAAAAATTGGGAGGGGCCATGGCCCCCTTAGCAATTAGAGTATGTAGCTCCGCCTCTAGGTGTGGTATTGGTTTTTATATAATGGCACTACAACAAAGTGTGTTTTTTATCGACAAAATGTTGACCCTAAAAGTAGAAAATATAAATTATACTACATCCATTCTCTTTTAATTGCAACATTGGACTTTTTACACTATTCACATATTCTATTTTGACTACATTTTATTAATTAATTAAAGTATTATAAATGAAATTTTTAAAAAATATTGTTAAATTCTTCTCATTCTAAATTTTCAAAATATGAATTTTTTAATTTTTTTAATAATAAGGAATGAAAGATCTTAATGGTTAAACTTGTGCGTTGGCAAACGTAAAATGTTGACTGTTGCAATTAAAAGAGAACGGAGGAAATATAATTACACAAATAAGTTATTTGTACGTGTTGACGACGCAAATACTTCTTTGCGTTCACACTTCACAATGTGCGACACAAAGGGGCTATTCCACTCAGGAAAAAATAATAATACTCCATAGCTCCGAGCTATTTTTAATTATAAGGAATAAAATTAAAAAGACGAATATGGACTGATCAAACTCTAAAGAAAGCTATGTCTAGAAACCCTAGATGGATTAGAATTGAGTGCCTCTTTTCGAGACCGAAAGGTTAATATAAATGCAAAGCATATATTAATTAATAATAATCACATAAAATCATTACATTTTACATTAATGATTTTTTCTCCATATTTGGTTGAATAGTTGTGAGACAAACAAAAAGCAAGTGAAAAATTTCATGCTGCCTTTTCATGTCAACAAAGAAAGAAAGCAAGTAACTTTACACAGAAAAAAATATTGGGTAATAATTATACACTAGAAATATAATGAACAATAAACATAATCTATTCCTTCTTTGTCAAAAGCCATTAGGCATATAAGATTTTGAAGATCTATAAGGTATTCATTGTCAAAAATGTTATTGAAAAGTAACTCATTTCTCCCGCGACTCTTAAAAAGAAAGAAAACTAGGGAATAACTATTCTGTTCTTTAGTTTAACTTTCTGGGGCAAATATATATCATTGACTAGGAAGGCTAGAAATAAAAGTAGGAGTCTCAAAATGCTAATTTACACAAATTGAAAGTTAAAATGAACAACTAAATAACTCATGTGATCAAACCTCGAACCAGTCTTCCTAAATGAGAATGTGTAGATACTACTATACTAGATAGCAGGCTAATTAGCGAACACCAAATCGTATACTAGCAATGATAATTCACATCTTTCTCAAGTGCAAGTGAAAGTGTGCAGTTAAGATTCATATTTAACACATAAATACCTTGTACCACAATTACTTTCCCTATAAGATATAATGGGACTAATTTTGACTTTAGGGAATATATATATGAAGCAGAACTCAAGTTCCCAACTCCCATTATCCCATTATTCCTATAATAATCCCCCATTCATAGCCTTCACCCTAGCTGATCGAGATTGTGAAGGGATGATCGATATTGATGACATGGGCGATTATGTTTAAGAGCATATTGAATTGGATGGGTCATTTGATAGAATAAATTGAGATTACAATATTAATCTAAATTATTTTGATATTATTTATGAAATTGGATTTTTTAACAATGGAGAAATTAGTTAATGCATAATTAACCTGCAAAAGATCAGATTCTGAAACAATTACGTTATACTCCCTTATTAATATCTCAAAATTTGGCAAAAAATTTGTGGTTCACATCATTTCTTACACATTCTTATACATTTCTCTCTCTTCTACACAACTCTCCACCATACAATACTCCCTTCATTTTAAATTGTCAAAGTCTGAATGTTTTATTTTTATTGATAAGGAATGAAATATATCAATGATTAAAGTTAAATTAGAACCCAAGTTTCTTTTATGTTTCTTTCATAAAAAATACCTCATTTTTGAATAGATGTAATATGTTGAATTTGTCACTATTCACATGTTATACTTTGATGACATTTTTTATTAATGTATTCAAAATTAAATTTTTGAATAACATTGTTAAATTCTTCTCATTTTAAATTGTCAAAGTCTGAATGTTTTATTTTTATTGATAAGGAATGAAATATATCTCCACCACACGTACAATACACACTATCTTAATCTGTGTGTCATTTGTTCTTAAGAAGATAAATTTGGGACGGGAGGAGTAATAATTTAAAGGTAGGGATCATACAAAATATGATTACATTATGATAATGCTCTTATAGGTTGTAATTCTGGATGCATTTTGATATGTTGTTCCTTGGCCCTTCCCCATCCTCGGATGGTTTGCCATCGAATAAAAAATAAGGATAATATATATACACCTTTAATTTGAACTATATATTACGTAATAGATAATAAATATAGAGTTCAATTTTTGTTTGGAACAATTAATATAAAAATTGTAGAGGTAGATAAATATACCCTATTGTCTAAATCGTTAATTAAGGGGTATGTATGTTCGATGAAATACAGTTAGAAGATGCGAAGTACTCGTATATATTAATGTATACGTTGATAATATATGACGAATATATATTAATAATATACATTTATATATTATTAGTCATCTACGTATACGTTAATAATATATGAGTATATATAGTCTCTAATATATATCTCAAGCTAGGGTATATTTGTTTAAAATTTCATAAAAAATACCTCATTTTTGAATAGATGTAATATGTTGAATTTTTCACTATTCACATGTTATACTTTGATGACATTCTTTTATTAATAATGTATTCAAAATTAAATTTTTGAATAACATTGTTAAATTCTTCTCATTCTAAATTGTCAAAGTCTGAATGTTTTATTTTTATTGATAAGGAATGAAATATATCAATGATTAAAGTTAAATTAGAACCCAAGTTGCTTTTATATATGTATTTGCTAAAGTTACTGTAGAGGATCATTTTAGCTGTATTTTTTTTATTTATCAATAAAGTATATTTTAAATATAATTTTTCATAAATTAAGCAGAATCGGTCAATTCAACTGATTTAGTTAGGACTTCATAAATTTCAACAGAATCAACCAATATAGCCGATTTGGGTGATACCAAACGGGCTCTTAGTGTGGTGAAACCAAGACCCAGTAATATATTAAGAAGAAAATCAAACAAACTGATTTTCGATAAAGAAATTTCTTGAAATAGGACTAATCACATATGAATAAAATGCACAAATAGTAGTAGTTATTACGTATATACAGTATATCTTTATTCTCAAAATTTGATTTATTTGATCATACTCCATCCGTATTTAAAAAAATCACTAGATTAGGTATTGACACAATATTTAAAGGGGAAATAATAGGAGTAATGAGTATTGTAGAAAAAGTAAGAGAGAATGTGAAAAATAGGAAAAGAAGATAAAAAGTAGCTAGAAAAAAAATAAGAATAATTGCATGAGTACTTTTAAATACTTTTAAAGGAAAGACTTACAAGATATGAAAAATATAGCAAACTTTTGAGGAAATATTAAAATTATAGAATTTTTACATTTACATATGAATAAGTCAAAACCGATATTCCTATTTAGGGAACACGTACATAATAAGTCTATTTACCTAAATGGGACAGACCTTCCCTGTCTGAATGTTTCGTGGGATAACCAATTGTAGCCATATTCGATGGGCAATCCGATCCTCATCTTTCTTTCTCAACTAGCTAGCTAGCACAAGAAGTTAATGCCAAGAAAAAGAAAAACAATAGCAAACGGACTCCACACCACCGCCAAAGGAACATGCAATAACATCATATCTAGGGAAGGTAGTTATATCATATGGAGTCTATTATTTGGTGATGGAGAATGGTGAATTTTAGGGAAGCTTCGCATTCTAATTCTCTACCGGGTAGTGCATGGTGACTATCCTACTCCCCGAACTAAAATCAATTCATTAAATGTTACTACGAGTATAAGTTTTAAAGAACAACGCGATATGAACAACAAAGGTAACTCTACACCGGAGAGTAACTCGTTGCAATCATTATTTGAGATGCGAGGTTGCCTAAACGAGTTACATTACATTTAAATAAACGCGATTAACCTTTGTGTGTTAAGTTGAAAATGTTAGGGCCTGTTTACTAACAGAGATATTTTCCTGTTTTCTACTTCTGTTTTTCGTTCTCCAATTTTCTGTTTTTATTTTTCAGTTTTTTTATCTCCAATTTTCTGTTTCTATTTTTTAGTTTTCCATTTTCAAATCTGAAAACATGTTCATCAATTTTTTCACACAGTTCTCCAATTCCACACCCTTGACCCTTACCTCTATCCTTACCACGATCTTACACTCTACCCATACTCCACCACAACCCTTCATACCCACCCATACCTACTCATAGGGGTTGGGTAGGGAAGTTATGGGTGGGGGTGGGGTAAGGGGTATGGTCGGGGTGAGGTGGTAAGGTGTAGGGGTAGGGGGTTGGGTGGGGGGTAGTGGGTGGGTTAGGGTTAAGGGTGGGGTAGTGGGTAGGGTTGGGGTAAGGTAGGGGTAGGGTAGGGAGTTGGGATAGGATGGCGGTAGGGTGGGGTCGGGACCAGGGTGGGCCGGGGGTAGGATGGCGGTAAGGGTGGGGGGTAGTGGGTGGGGTTTGGGGTTGGGGTAAGGTAGGGGTAAGGTAGGGGTAGGGTAGGGAGTTGGGATAGGATGGCGGTAGGGTGGGGTCGGGACAAGGGTGGGGCCGGGGGTAGGGAAGGGGTTAGGGTGGGGGTAGGATGGCGGTGGGAGTAGGATGGCGGTAAGGGTGGGGGTAGTGGGTAGGGTTTGGGGTTGGGGTAAGGTAGGGGTAGGGAGTTGGGATAGGATGGCGGTAGGGTGGGCCCGGGATCCGGGTGGGGCCGAGGTAGGGTAGGGTGGGGGTGGGGGGTAGGATGGCGGTGGGGTGGGGCCGAGGTAGGAGGCATGTGGTAAGGGGTAAGGTAGGGGTAAGTGGTAATATACGAGGGGTGGGGGTAGGGTAGGGTGGGTCAGGGTGGGGTCAAGGTGGTATGGTGGTGGCGGTAGGGTAGGGTGGATCGAGCTGGGGTCGAGGTGGTAGGGGGTGGCGGTAGGGTAGGGTGGATCGGGGTGGGGCCGAGGTCGGGGCATGTGGTGGGGGGTGGGGTAAGGTCATTATAGGGAAAAATGGGTACGCGGGGTGGGGTAGGGTGGGTAGGGTAAGTTAGGGTAGGGGTAAGGGGTAAGGTACGAGGATGGAGGTACCGGAACGAAATCGACATCGGAGCGGGACCGGACCCACCACTAGGTGTAAGTATGCAAATTCATTGCAAAAGCACTGTAGCATCTGCGTTTTCCAAATTTGGAAAACTAGTAAAAGTCACTTCTCCAAATCATTAAGGAAAAGAGAAACATGTTTCATTTTTTCCGTTTTGGAAAACGATTTGGTAAACGCGTTTTTCTTTTTTCCTTTCTCCAGTTTTCCAGGAATTTCTTTGGTAAACACGTTTCGTGTTTTCTGTTTTCCAGTTTTCCAGTTTTCTGGAAAACTGGAAAATATTTCTGTTAGTAAACAGGCCCTTAGATTTTCATATATGAGAACAACGATTATATTTGAGATGCAAATGTTAAGTTTTCATATACGAGATGTAAATTGTGTGTACAAATTGAAAATGCAGGTTAAAATGTAACTCGTTTAGGCAACCTTGCATTAATTTGAAATGTAACTCGGAATCTAGTTAAAATGTAAACAACCTTAGTGGGAGCCTTGAAAATGTAAATGACCATTACAGAGATGTAACTTTTTGCCAAAGATATACGTAGTATATAGCTACACCATCTGGGTCGAGATTTTCGGCGTTTATATTGATATTGAAGGTTGTCAATCCACCTCCATCGTTCAATCAACAATTAGAAACCCAATAACCGCTTCTCTATCGGATATCACGCTCAACCTCATCCACACCATCTCTTTGTGTTTGCAGAGAATATAGCCTTCACACCGGAGGGGCCATTGATGACCGACCCCACCTTTGGATCCAGAGACATCTCCTTTTGACGGAAGCTCCACAATGAGTGCATAACATCGCTGTATCGACTCGCCCATCTGTCTTTGAAGCCATCGCTATAAAGATTTGTCGGATTCTTCCATCATGGTTGTTGCCAACGAAATAATAGGATGAAATAGAAATTCGAATGGCGCTCTGCTGTCGTTTTTAATTGCGAAACGATACCATATTGGAATCGGCACACCGTGTGCACGGTGTAACGATCCCACAGTATAATTTATGTGAAAAAAATGTTTAGAAACAAATTATTGGAGTTGGAATTAGTATACGATTGGTAGGTGTAAATCTTACCCTCTAGCTTTTGTATTAGAGAAAATTATCTTAGGTATGACTAAAATCCATTCACTTTTGCAATCCATGATCTATTTAGTTTTCCCCTCAAAATAATATTACCTCCGTCCTACTAATATGGGACATAAGGAGGTGATTCAGTTATTAAGAAAAAATGAGTTTATGTGATTAATATTAAAGTGATAAAGTAAGAAATCAAGAATAAGGAGTGACTTACAAAATTAAAACCACACAAAATTTACCAAATTTGGTATGAGACAATCTTCGCGAGACGCATAAAATATTATTTGACTGGTAATATTTAAATAATGTATTTAATGACTAAATTGATAAATAAATTATATGGGCTCATAGAACCCTAATTTATTACTCTATTCTCTACTGCTTGAGTCAATAAGATTATAAGAAATTACTTTGAATAGAATTAAACATAGGTATAGTGTTCAATTAAGATTAGTTATATTAAGTGTATAACATTTTCTCAATTAGGAATACATAAGCCACATTTTAAAAAAATCAATCTTATTTATGCACTTTATCTATATTTTACTTCTATGTAATGAACTAATTTCTCTTATATGTATAGTTCGTATTTACGGATTCTATTTTATACGATTGATTATGTATTATCCTCAAACTATTTTTTAGGCATAATAGTTAAACAATAAATATTTTTAATTTAAAAGTATGGTTTATTGGTTTGAATAAAACAATAAGTTTTGTTGAACAAATAAAAACCTGTATATAATAAGAAACTGCATTTTATTGATTCTCGAATTCCCATTGAAATACTCCCATTGTCCATTAAAATTAAGATCTTTTACAAACCAAATAACAGCTGAAATCACCAAATCTCTAACATTTAATTTAAATCCCATTATTAGAGACAACATAAACTCTACTCTTAACAACCGACCCATTAGCAAGCTTAAACCCGGGACTAACCGGAAACCCGACAACCAGACCCATCCCCAATCTTCCTCCGATCCCACTGGAACACTTCACCACGCTCTCCATATACTGCGAGTGGTACTTGGATCCCCTGTTCGCCTCGAAATGGCTCGGCGGCGGCTCCAGAGAGAACGCCAGCAAGTGCAGCAGCCACAGCGCCTTCGCCAGCGCCAGAAACTCACCGTAGAATTGGGTCCTCGGGTGTTTTCCGGCGAGCACCAGGCGCCTCTGCTCCAGATCTCCGAACAGGGACTCCTCCATTTTCGGGTGCACCAGGGCCAGGAATTTCTTGAAGCAGAACGTCCCGAAGCTGCAATTCGGCAGGACCCCGAGGAGATCCACCGGGTCCAGACCGCTCATGTCCCGGTACTGCCCGAAGCTGTCGCGGCGGTGCTGGTCCTGGTGGAGGAGCGGGCTGAACCGGCCGCCGTCCATGTTGAATGTCTCGTTGTCGAACCCCAGGAACATCTTGCGGTTCACGTACGACTCCAGCGCGTACTTCGCGTGGTTCGACCCGATTATTGAGTCCGTCGGGGAGAAGGCGGTGGGAGCGGCGGGGGAGAAGGCTGCTTCGATGGATCTCACGGCCGCCGCGATGTCCCAGCTCGCTGACCGCATTAGGGAGAGAAGTGAAGCGGTGAAGGATTTCGACGCTTCTTTCACTAGGCCCATCGTGCTTTCGAAGAGCTCCGGCGCTGGCTCCGGCGACATCATCACTACTCATCAGAATATTCATTGTTAGAGTGCATTGACCAAAGTGTCCCATAACAAATTGTAGGGGCAAAATGTGCCTTACATTTTGAATTAAAACAAATAATTGTTTCATTTAAATTAAGGGGGTGTCTGGATCTGATTCTCAAAACTGATTCTGCTCCTTCAGGGAGCAGAAGCAGAAGCTGGAGTGTTTGGGTGAAATTCCAGAAGCACTTCTGGAGCTTTAATTTACTCTCAGAATCAGTTTTTTTAGAAGTTGGGGGGTATCAGCTTCTGAAAACTGATTCTGATTCTGCTTCTGCTTTTAAAAAAGAAGCAGAAGCAGAATCAGTTCCAAACACCCTCAAATAAGGTTTTATGAGCTAAATGTAATGTAAGTCATAAGTTTCTTATTTCATTTTTTATAAGTTTATTGCATATTTTACAAAAAGTAGAAGTTTTTGGCACCATAGCAATATTGTACTAGAATAATTTATTAGTGTAATTTAGATATGTTAGGATATGCTCGTTTTCTTTTCAAAAAAGACAAAGAACCAATATTAGAACAATGTGTGCCTGTTTCGATCTACTTAAAGATTATTTCTGCTCCTTTCGGAAGTAAAAACATATATTGAAGTGTTTAAGTGAAAATGCAGAAGTATTTCTGTGTAATTACATTCAAAAATAATTTTTAGAAAAATTGATTTTAATAGAAAATATTTTTCTTTGAAAAAATTGATTTTAATGAAAACATTGATTTTAATTCAACTTTCATAGATGAGAGTATGAAGTAGGGGTGGTACCTTTTGCTTGAGTAGTGCAATTGACTTTTCCATTAGACTTGGCATTACTACTAGTTGACTTCTTCCCGGAGTTGATGGACGACGTGGTTTTAAGCTTCTCCTTTAGCGCCCCAACCTCTGCCTCTTTCGCCTTCAGTTTGTTCCTCAGCTCATCCACCGCCGACTCGTACGGAGCCACCACCTCCCTCAACGTCGCCGCCCCAATCTTGCACTTCCCCTTCCCGGCGGTTCCTCCGAGGCTGCACCAGAACTTCTCCCTCAACATGCCCAGCCTCTGGAGCTCCGCCACCACCGCCATGTCGGCCTCCGTCATCTTGTCGGGATTCCACGGAGAATGCGCCTCCTGGAGGCAGACATAGGCGGTCTTCATCGCCATGACGGAGTCGAAAACCTCCCCCATAATGATCTCCATCTCGATGACCCTCTCGGTTCTCATCTCGCCCTTGAACTTCCCCCCCTCCCACATGCCGTGCTCCTCTTCGTGGTCGTCGTACTCCTCCATGTCAACGTCGTCGTCGAATTCGTCGCCGACCTGGCCAGCGGCGAGGCGGTCGGTCTGGAATGGGTGGACCAAGCAGGAGGTGGTGAATCTTTGGATCAGATGAGAGAAACTGGAGACCTTGTTTGCCATCTTCTTGATTCCTCTGCATTTGTAAAAACTCAAATGTCATTGTAGCCTCTAGCAGTGACTCTAAATATTTGAAAATTGGAATAAAATAGAGGGTTTTTAAAATTATTACTCAAATAAAACATATTTATAAAAATACGGAGTGTAATTATTGTTATTGTCATTTAAATATTGGTGAAATTATATTCATGGTTCTTTGTGACTAAAGTTATGGTATGTGCAATATTATGGCCATCATGGTGTAAAATCGAGTTAGCGTAACTGTAGGGTATGTTTGGCAAAACTACTTTGGAAAATATACTTTTAGTTTTTTTAATAACTTTTAGCTTTTAATGACTGAAAAGATCTTAAAAGAAAACGGTAACAATTGTTTGAAAAAAAGCTATCTGTTTGATTTAGCTTTGTTTGATATACAAGTTGTTGGAACTAATTAATGCTAGAAGCTAGAGACTTATCTGAAATGCTACTCACGGTAGCATATCAATTTTTTTTTTTTAAAAAAAGAGTTCTTAAAAATTGGGATGTCTAACATACAACTAGAAACTTTTAAAAACTTTAAAAGTAATACAAAAGCTAGAAGACATGAGTTATACTTGCCAAACATACACTTTCTTTTAGTAAAACCACAAATTAGTTATTTTAATTACAAATTGACAATGTTTTTTAGGACAACTAAAAAGAAAAAGTTGACAAAGTCCAATGAAACAGAGAGAATATCATCCTACAAACTGACAATACCTTTTGAAGGATGAATAATTATGAAATCCTAGCAATCATAATGTTCGTTAAGAAAATTTAATGGAACAGTTTAACTTGGATTGGGATCCTCTGCCCGACTAGGACGGTGCCTTGCGCATCGGACGGTCGGGCAGTAGCAAAGCAGGCCTCGAGATTAGCGAAAAAGTAGAGTCCAAGATCTCCGACCGTTGAATTGTTGATCGGACGACCCGGAAGAAGCAAAGCACCCTACCTTACTTTAAAGTAAGGTAGAGGCTCCGGATCAGTTTAACTTGTGGGCGTTTTTCTTTTTAGTCATTTTAACAATTAGATGTCTCCCCTACGAAAACATGTAGCGGGGGGTAGGGCTTTTGACTTTGGTGACAGTTGATATTATTTAATTTCACATTGCTACCACTTATAATGAGATAATTAACGATGATGAAGACATCATATACGAGAGTATTACTTTCATCTCATCTCTTAATTAGTTTTCGACTTTAATCTTTAAAGTCAAAGTTTGATAATATGGATTATTAATTATTTAAAATGGTATCAATAACATGATTTTTTAATACTTAATTTCAATATATACTATCAAAATATTGATGTGTTATAAATTTAAAACCATATACCAATGTTCAAACATAAGCCAATAGGTCATGCTGAGATGTTAACTAAAAGACAGGAAGTAATCATAAAACTTCATAAAAAGCCTTGCAGAATTCCTTATAAGTACAGAATTAAAACTATATTTACATCATGAGCCAAATATGATGTTCTAATGGAGTCTATGATTTATATAACATCATCATTCATTCATAATGGGACGATGTCACAAAAAAAATGAAGAGGTATAATGAGTCCACATAAATCATACTTCGTATAACTCTTTATTGAATCCAATGATTTGTGTGTCCTCATTATACCCTTCATTTACTATGTAGTTTGAACTAATTCACAGAATGCACTCATATAGTAATCAAATATAGCTCCAAAATATTGGACCTAATTTTTTACATTTATTACTTATCTTTAAAAATCTCCTAAGAAGTAAGAGTTTGCTAGCTCTTATGGGTTATGTATGTTTGGAAAATAAATTAAATCATGTACGGGGCTGGGGGCCATGCTTAGATTAAATCATATCAAAGTAATTGTGTAGAGGTGCATATTGTATAGTCATGTAAAATTAAGATTATGAAGTGCTTAATTAAGCTAAGAGCCTTAGAGTGTATATGAAAAGAAATTAATTACTTGTAGTGCTTAAATAAGTCCACTAACTGTTTACTTATTCTTTACTTATCTATTACTACTATATTTGTAGTTTGAACTAATTCACAGAATGTACTCTTAAGTAATCAAATATAGCTCCAAAATATTGGACCTAATCTTTTAATAGAATATTATGAGGATATTTGTTTCCTATTGTGTATTAAACTCTTTCAGTATAAATAGATATGTCAAGGCTCCTATTGGAGCACCTTTTTCCAAAATATTCACATCTTATACATTCATTACTTTTTTATCTTTAAAAATCTCCTAAGAAGTCAGAGTTTGCTAAGATTATAGTCATGTTCAAAAATCTAAGCCCTTACCCACTCCAAATTTCAAGTTTTATTTAAATCATATCAAAGTAATTGTGTAGAGGTGCATATTGTATAGTCTCTGTAAATTTAAGATTAAGATGTGCTTAATTAAGCTAAGAGTGTTTATGAAAACAAATTATATGAATTACTTGTAGTGTTGAGGAGGGTTGGATCGCATAGATAGTTTGTTTTGCTTGGGATAGTCGGAAGGATCAATGGACAAGGCCGGCATCGAGTACGGCATCCACGCTTCGCCCATCCCTTCTGTCTTCTCCTTAATCGTTGCATTGCTTCTTCTCCTGTTCCTGTTTATTCATTAAACCATATCATTAATTAATCACCAATTAATTAGTTAATTGGTTAAATTCAGAATATACTACGTATTACTCTCTTCAATCATATATTACAAAAAGTCATGTTTCAAAAAAACTCATGTTTCAGTGACAACGCTAACCCTCCTAACTACTTTTAATTTGGACTAATTTAGTAATTAATTCAGCTTTTATTTTAATCTTCATTTGTCGGAAAATAGACACTGGAAACTCGTTTTGTATCATATACTAGATTTATGTCATAGCAATTAAGATGTACTCATATCATATGAATGTGATTATCTTAAATACAATTGACTTATTGACATGATCTAATGAAATTCATTACTTGATATTATTAGTCAACAGAAAAATTCAATGCCCACCAAAATATTAGTATTTTTTCAAGTGCTCTAAAATAAAGTCCAAATAAGAAGTAATTCAAGTTATTGACTTGTAAAGAACCAGTGTACGATCACTATTGGAATCGGAAAATGAATCAGATCATGGACCGGATGGATTTATGATCAAAGTGAACAATATAAAAACAATGAGTATTAATAATAATGAGAATAAGAATACTGATAATGATCAATGATGATGGTCATAATAATAATAGATGGGGGAAAAGAGAGAAATAAGAAATAAGCAAGAAGTGGAAATTAAACATGATAAATGGAAGGGGGAAAAAGTATAGGAGGCGTGGATTGTGATGGATCTTACATTATTTCTGGGCCGGCAGCGGCTGATCAGCGGTTCGATTAGAAGAAAAAGGTGTGAACTGGTTTTAATCTAAACAAAAGATTGTACTGATAGAGTGATAAGTGAGTGTATTCTTGAGCTGAGTAATATGAGGAGAGACTAGAGAGAAGACATATATGCAAACTGAACTCAACTGTAAGGTGGCTTAAAGTATTTATAGACATTTCTCCTTCTAAGCGGTGCCTTTATTCACTTTATTGTACCCGGGTGTCCGGTGACATTTTAGTAATTTTGGTCAAAATCGCGGCATTCGCTAAATGAGTATTAGTATATGTTTAGTGAGCATTTGATCTACTCTATTGAGTATTAGAAGCAAAACAATGAACATCACGATCTTTGCTTCATATTTTCCAATTAACTTTCTTTTTCTTATTTTTTCTTCTACAAAAATTTACGGAGTATTAAATTTTAGAGTGAATTCCCTATATAGGTCAAAAAGTGACCAAAGAGCACAAATATGACTACATGTCTTTTCTTCCATCTAGTAGGACTATTTTATGTGTATTTGGACAAATATGCCCTTGAGGCTTTTAAAAGGTCTTAATTAATAATAAATTCATAAAAAAATAATAAAAAACGTCAAAAATTATTAAAAATCATAAAATATTTATAATTTTTTTTACAAAATTAGAAATTAATATAAAAAAAATTAAAAATGCAAAAAAAAAAAAACGCCGCCTCTGCCACCCCCAGCACCACCACCTCCCATCACCAGTTGGAAATCTGCCAAAATTTGTAGTAATGTCATAATAATGGCAGAATCAATGATAATTTTGGCATTATGATGAGTAAAAATTCCATTTTCTTGGCATTTTCATAAAACAATGGCATTTTTTTTACAAACAATGGCAGAATCTGTACCAATCAGATTTATCCATTTTTTATTTTTTATGGGTTTTTACTATTTTTTATTAATTTTTTCAAAAAAAATTATGAAGAAAATGAGCATACATAACTTACAAAATGAGTGTCCAAAAATTCAAAAGCTCATTTGTGTAAGCTCATTCTTTTTAGGCATTTTACTCATTTGAGTTGAAAATAAAGCTCATTTCTGATGTGCTCAATATATATATATATATATATATAGAGAGAGAGAGAGAGAGGACTGCTCAGGTCCCTCCGGAGGGACGGGAGGGACCGTCCGAACTTTACTGTTTGGGGCGGTTCCCGGTGTAATTTTTTGATGAAATTTTTTGAGCATGTTCGTCATCAAGTCTAGTACATCCATACCAAATTTCAGCAAAAAATTCAATCGGGAAGCCAGCCAAACGATTTTTGGAAGATAACTGCGTTTTATATGTATATAAAGGGTGCAGTTATCTTCCAAAAATCATTTGACTGCCTTCCCGATTGAATTTTTTGCTGAAGTTTGGTATGGATGTACTAGGCTTGATGAAGAACAAGCTCAAAACATTTCATCGAAAAATTCCATCGGGAAGACCCTCAAAACATGGAGGCCGCACGGAGGCTTCGGTAAGGTATACCTTAACGGAAGAGTTCCCTATATATATATATATATATATATATATATATATATATATATATATATATAGAGAGAGAGAGAGAGAGAGAGAGAGAGAGAGAGAGAGAGAGAGAGAGAGAGAGAGAGAGAGGATTGCTCAGGTCCCTCCGGAGGGACGGGAGGGACCGTCCGAACTTTACTGTTTGGGGCGGTTCCCGGTGGAATTTTTTGATGACATTTTTTGAGCATGTTCCTCATCAAGTCTAGTTTGTCCATACCAAATTTCAGCTCAAAATTGGACCGGGAAGGCAGTCAAATAAATTCTTGAAACTTACTGCACTTTATATATGCGCAGAATGTGCAGTAAGCTTCAAGAATTTATTTGACTGCCTTCCCGGTTGAATTTTGAGCTGAAATTTGGTATGGACAAACTAGACTTGATGAGGAACATGCTCAAAAAATTTCATCAAAAAATTCCACCGGGAACCGCCTCAAACAGTAAAGTTCGGACGGTCCCTCCCGTCCCTCCGGAGGGACCTGATCTTTTCTGTATATAATATATATATATATATATATATATATATATATATATATATATATATATATATATATATATATATATATATATATATATATATACACACACACATATATATATGTACATATATATATACATATACATATATATATATATACACACACACACATATATACACACACACACACATATATATATATATGTATATATATAAAGTTGAACATTCAATTAAGGGAAAAAGAGAAAGTTGCAAGCTCTGAAAACCGAACAATCGCGGAAGATATTTTTAGCAATAGATGAAGAGACATTTTTGGAGCTCCAGTATGTGACATAGCAGATGAAATTGAGTTATCCAAAGCTCCGATGTGTGGCATAGCAGAGGAAATCGAGTTATCCAGAGCTCGGAGCAGCTGCATAGTCTAGCTTTGCTAGTTCGCCTTCTTCTCCTACTAGCTCTGGCGATTCTATGCAGATGACGGAGCGAGGAAGATGATTAGCACTTCAGAGATTAAGGATGAGGGTATAATAGGCTTAGTTGGTATATATATATTACAAAAATATCGTATGTATAGGTACACCCTTGTGTACCTTATAATTTGCGGCTTCTAAGGATGATTTCTTTTGGATTGTAGATTTCTGGTCTGATCTGGTTTGGTTTTGTCTGAACTTGTCTGATGAATGTCTGTTATTTGTCTATTTTATGAATGTCCAAGTCTGGTATGATCTCATCTGATTTGTTTAAGTCTGGTCTAGTCAGATCTGGTCTGTTTAAGTCTGGTCTGGTCAAGGACTGAAAATAGTCTAAGGACGTTTTCTTTTGGACTGAAATTTGCTAGTCTGTTCTGATCTGGTCTAGTCTGGGACTGAAAACAGTCCAAAAGAAAACATCCTAAAAGAAAACATTTAAAACAATTAAATAGTTGTTTCTAACAATTGTGAATTATAAATTTTAAAGAAAATAGTTTTAAACAGTTTAACTCTTTAATTTTAAATTGCAAAACTATTATTTTTCCATTGTAAATGAAGCATTTCAAATTCATAAATTTTCATTTTAGTCTTGTTGTGAATTTATGACACATTGTTACATTTTTTTAAATAACAATCTTTGATTTTCTTTAACGAACCTTAATAAAATTAAATTCACTATTTTGTAATCTTAAACTATTTATCACCATTTGAAATACTCCGTATGTAATTTTAGGGTGCAAAGAATGCAAAAATATAACATTTTTTGCTTAAGAGACTTTTTCTTAAGAAAGATGAAGTAATGTGCTACCACCTCAATATAAGGAATGTAGACATGCCACTTCCAATTATGAGCAATACCTTATGGATTAATTCATCTTTTCGCACCTTGTTTTTCTAACATTGTTGTTTACCTTTCAAGAGCCATAGAACTCAAACGATATATATTTGAATAAAACCTTTTTTAAGGAAAACTAATTATATTATACTCGTAGCAATCAAAGATAACAACAATCTCACAATCACGAAACGCCAAACCTCCTTATGAGGCTCCCGTAGCCAAACGGCACTCCCACTCTCTGACTAGACATAGAATAGATCGACCACTCTAAAAAGAGCGAGACTATTCGCTAACCATGTGAGAGCTTTGAAATTTTTAACGGCCATACAAGCCTTATCGCTTCCACCCACAAACCTAACCTGAATAATGAAAAAACAACCAAAAAACCAACCACTAATGTCCACAAAGCATAAATTAATCCGAAAGTGCTGAACGGTAAAATAACAAATGAAGCAAGCAAAAATAGCTAAAAGAAGCATCCAAACCCTAGCAGTCCAGCGCAGGTAGCAATAGCCAGTTGGTGCACCGATTCAGGGCAATCGAACGTTGGCCGAGATGTCCTCCAACGCGAAAGTTCAGCGTGAGAGATGCCTTAGGGTGTAGACACGACTGGGACGCAATGATCAGCAATTTGGAAGGGACAAACTGGAAAAAGATGAAGTGTTGATGGTGCGTAACCCTCCTGAACCGCCGCCAAGAGATGAACGAGATGCTAGGGTTTGCGCACCTACACGGTTTTTAATTTCTATTTGGTTTTTAATATTATGTTTTGTTAGCTTTCATATGTACTTGTTGCTACTTCAAAATGTTGCTTTTAATAATGTTTTGGGTTCGGGGGGGGGGGGGGGGGGGGGGGGTAGTTATGGTGTTAGGGTGTCTATCACACTAGTCAGAAGCTTTGAGTTTGAGTAGTAGGAGTTTGAGTTTTCAGTCTGAGTCTTATGTACTCTTTTGGTTGCAGTTTATTTTAATATAAGCAAGTTTCCTTTCAAAGAAATAATCATAAGCTACATACAAGAAGGGTGTAACATAAAAATATGATGTGTTAATAGTTGGTACTATGTACTCTGTGTTTAGTGACTCACAAAAAGTGTATTTTTAATTTTCTAAAATAGCAAATATATGTATGAAAGGGTTTGTATCTAATAAATGAGGGAGTATAGTAAATTGAAAATATATTGTACAAAATTACTAGTTTGTTGTTTCCATGTTCAAACAGGTTCATAGTGACTACTGTGTCACAAAATCAATATTGAGTACACAGTGGTGGGAATGAACTTCATATTTCATTATATTTTCCAAGATCATTCACAAGTCAGTGGCGGATCTAACATTTCTATCATGGGTGTCCAAAATTAGTTTACAATTAAATTTTTAAACAACAGTATTGTTGTGTGTAATAACACTCCACATTTATCTTTGTCAAATAAAAAATAGCATATAGCAAAGTCACCAATTTTCTCAAAATGTTGATGGAGAAGAAATGGGCTTATGCATTTTGCTTAAGTGCCTTTTTTTTTAATAATTGCTTAAGTGCCTTTTAGTAATGCATTATTTTCATTTTTTGGGGGTGTTCATGAACTATGCATGTAAAAAGTTATGTTGCTTCTATTTGGATCCAGCTCTAAAAACATAAACTAAAGTTACTTTAGGAAAGTAGATGAAATTCCACATGGCCGGCCCTGAGGGTGTTCAACCGGAGCGACCGCACAGGGCCCCATGTGATGAAAGGGCCTCCAAATATTACATTGGTTCTTTAGAGAGAAAAAATTAATTGATACGCAGTAGTATGTTTGGAGCTGTTTTCAAGAATTGGAAAAAAAATGATAAACTCAAATACTCAGTACGGAGTATGCCCTTTGAATTCTTTATTTTATTCATTTAAACATAAGTGGTTCTACAAACCTGGATACTTTTTTCAAATAAATGGGAATAAACTATAAATTTAGAAGGATAGTTTTTAAGCAAAATCTAGTTTACGTTCAAAATATATTACGGTTACTGAGTATTTGACTTTGATACTTTTGATTATCTTTTTATAATTGTATTTGTATTTTAGTTTTACATGTATTACTTTATATATATATATATATATATATATTATACCCTATAGTTTAAGATTTTAGGGCCTCCTATTTGATTTTGAACAGGGCCTTTGTCTCGTTAGGACCGGGCCTGAAATTCCAAGAGGGATTGAAATTACTATCTAACAAGTTTTGAAACACTTTTCAATAACGAAGTAAAAACATCTTAGCTTTTCAAAAGCAATCTTAAATTTGAAATGATGACCGTACACATATAGCAATACAGCAATACTTGTGAACCTCTTGACTATAAATTGGTTATATTCGTTTGTCACGGTAAATATAATGATATGGACAATGACAAATGACTTTGTTGGTCTCAGTTAAATTGGTAGGGAACAGTCTAGAGGAGGATGAATAAATTGTTCTCGGAATCTTTTTTATTTATTTATCCTAACGGAATCTGTGCGTTAATAGAGCTGGTACAAACCTGGACTCAGTATCATGAAAATCTAATTAAATACAAATTGCTCCTTACAAACTTGTATGTTTAAAATATTTAAAATATTTTAAAATACTTTGGGATGAATAAATATTTAAAATACTTCCTCCATTCTTAAATAAGTGCAACGGTTAACATTTCACACTTGTCGAGACACAACTTTGACCATTAATATATATGATTCTTTATTAGTAAAAAAATTTAAAAAAAAATAGATTTTGAAAATTTACAATGAGACAAATTTAACAATATTCTTTTCAAGAAAATATATTAATACATTATTTAATTAAACATAGTCAAAGTAGAACATGTCAATAATGTAAAATTCAACATGTTGCACTCAGTGGCGGAGCCACCCTTTGGCCAGTGGTGTCAATTGATACCACTGGATTTTTTTTTTCATATGTAGGTATATAAAAAATTAAAATTTTTAAAATTGACACCACTGAAAAATAAAAATTCTCTATATAGGTATAGATAATCTTTCATAAATATAAATTGACACCATCCAACATTTAAAAAAATGGGGGTCAATTTAAAAATTTTAAAAGTTGGAACACCAAATTTAAATGTCAGCAAAGGAGAATTGAAAAGTCTGTGCCCAAATCACTGATTGAACTCCAACTCCTGCTGCAAAAAAATAAAAATAAAGAAACGATTGAACACCGTAAGTCGCAGTCCCAATTCCCAAATCGATGAAATCGGAAACCCTCGGTCCAACCCACGTTGTTTTGATTTAGCTCCAGAAGTATCATATGTGTCTTTCTCGGTTACTCCTCCAAACAAAAGGGGTGGAAGGTGTATCATTTAGAGAACAAGTGACATATTGTTTCCAAGGATGTTCGCTTTAATGAGGATGTTTTACCATTTCATAAACAACCATTCTTGGTGTACACGTTTTTGTACCCATCAGTACACGCATGTGTCTGTGAGAGTTTTTTTTTGTCTGTGAAGCGCGGTCCACAGACATAAGTTCGCTTGTTTTGTCTGTGGAAAATTTCACAGACAAAACAAACCAGCTTTTGTCTGTGGACCGCACTTCACAGACAAAAAAAACTCTCACAGACACATGCGTGTACTGATGGGTACAAAAACGTGTACAAAAGGAATTTTTGTTTCATAAAACCCAGGCTGTGCACCCTAGCCTTCTTCTGACCATATTCGATCCCTTTCCTCCCACTACATCTGATGACTTTGAAGTATCCATGCAGTCTTCAGGAACGGATGGACACCACCTGCAGCCAACCTCCATGCCATCTCTTCACACTAGTCCACGACGCGAGAACGAGTCCATGCAGCCTATACAACATAATGATACCTCCCTGGAACAATTACGTGATGAGACTCCTGGTCAAAGTGCTGACTCGATTTCTTGCTCTCTTGACACTAATCCCTCAGCACTTCTTCCCAACGGTCAGCAAGGTCCTCACCGCAGTACTCGCTCATTATTTGCGGCTCAATTCATTAAAAATAGACTCCCTCGTCACTCATCCTCCAATTGCTTCTTCATGTACTCCTTATCCCCTTACTCATTAGACAAAATATATATGATAATTTTTCTTTACAACATCAAGCATATCTCGAATCTATATCTTCTTCCACGGAACCCAAAATTATGGTGAGATAGTATGTGATCCTTGCTAGCGCGCAGCTATGCCCGCAAAAAAAAAAAGATTGATGCCCTCGAAGAAAATGGGACTTAGACTCTCTAGTCACTTTCTACTGGCAAGAAACCCATACGCTCTAAATGGGCTTACAAAATCAAATATCAAAGTGATGGCTCTATCGAACGATTCAAAGCGCGTCTTGTTATCTGTGGCAACCGTCAGGTCGAGGGAATTGTCTATTACGACACTTATGCTCTAGGTGCCAAGATGGTTACTATTCAGACCATTTTAACTGTTGATGCATCTCGCCATTGGCATATCTACTAGATGGATGTCACGCCCCGGACCTACCGGACACGTCAACAACCCGCCGTACAGTACGAATAGTCAACCGCAGTCCAACTCATCCATACTATACTAGGCGTCTTGAATACCATTCACACATAGTACATCCATAAACAATCATAATGTAAAATATTTAATTAAGCAGCGGAAACAAAATTACAAATATTCAAGCCACACGTGGCAACCACGGGCATACAAGCCCCCAAATAAATATTCGAAATAATATCCATGAGCATTATTTAAATTGTTTTCAAAACAGAAACAGGAGAAGCACGAACCCTGCCTTCCTCCTTGAATTCCCCGAAGCAACGAGCGGTAGTAGCAAGCTCTACTCCCTACCTGAAACTGTGAGGTGGCCTCCCCCGTGAAGGGGAGGTCAGTACTTGGAAGCATTTGACAAGTACAATGACAACTATACTAAGTATAATCAAAGTTTCAATTTCCAAGACCCTCAATCTAAGATGTTATTCATTGTAATTAACTCATATTCCTTCATGCTAGAGCTCGGCTCATAGTCACACTACGTTTGCTAGAGCTCGGCTCATAGTCATACTAATTTGTGCTAGAGCTCGGCTCATAGTCACACTACGTTTGCTAGAGCTCGGCTCATAGTCATACTAATTTGTGCTAGAGCTCGGCTCATAGTCACACTACATTTGCTAGAGCTCGGCTCGTAGTCATACTACCACGTGCTAGAGCTCGGCTCATAGTCACGTCATCTAATCCCTAAACCACTTCTTAGTCTAGGCTCCATTCCCTTTAGAGTAACCCTTGAGGCCTACTCCTAATATATCTTGACTTCACAAAGTCCACCCTAAATATCCTTTAAGGTTACTTAACTCCAATACCTTGGGATTTGCCCCAAGCACTATTGAGCTAACATCCCCGACTAGTCTTTTCTACACTAGTCGTTTGTTCTTAATAACCCAATGCAATTTCATAATAATTCGTATATTTCAATTTAATTCCATCTTCAAGTATAACTTGACACAAATATTAAAATATCACTTTTATTCCTCCCATGAGGTAAAAGTATATTTATCACCATATAATTTGTAATTTATACAACAATTTGGCCATTTTATTCATAACACATAATCATACATGATTTATTCATAAATTTGAATATTATGCGTTTTTACTTATAAACCATAATAATCTCATATGGGCGTTTAAGCTATTAATAATTCATGCCAACACATATATATATCATTCGAGTAGCCTTATGAAATTCACCCAATAATTATAAGCAATATAGTCGGTCATCCTCACCTTAAGTGAGCTTGAGCGCGTTCTACGCTTCTCGGTTGAACTTTGACTAATTCCGGCGAACTTTGACCAACTCCGGTGAAACTCCGGCAAAGCTCAAAAATACTTTAATCAAGTTCCTAACAAGGTTTTAACACCATAAAACCTTAATCAATACAAATAACCTCTAAAAGGTTATTTTCCGGTGAACTTGTCGGTTTGGCTTCTAAATCCGCTCTTGGACTTAGAACCACTTTCCAACCCATTATTCTACACTCTTTTCATGTAGAGCAATCCAAAGGGTTCTCCATATGATATATAAATCATATGGTAGGAGGAAAATAAAGGAGAGTTATGATAAGGTTATTACCTTAATTCTTTCACACTTTAAGTACTCTAGTTCCTTTTCTTGGGATTCTTTCTTGTGGAGCTTTCTTCAACAATGGAGAAGGAAGATGGAGAAATCCTTGCTTTTGCTTGGGGTGTTCTGGCTGCAGGAAATGAAGGAGAGAGGGGTGGGGGATGGTCTTTTGTCTCAAAGATCAAGTGAGGGTGGATGGGGTCCCCTCATTTTTGTTTGATGCTTCCTCTTTCACTTCACACACATCACCCATGTTTCTTCCATCACACCAGCCGGCCAAGATGTTGAAAAATGAGGCCAAATTCGTGGGTTGGCCCCCACTCATGTGGGAGGTCAACTCTTTTTGTCCAGAAGTGTACAATCGGTCCCGAAAGTTGTATTTTTCGGACTGTTTTAAATATATTTTATTTTATTTGGTCGAATAAAATATAATATGTGTTCTCCATCATCATGACCCTTATAATGAATATTCATTCCCCAAATTTAATTTATAAGTCCCCGAAATTCAATTTCGGGCTTTTATCGGTTAAATTGCCAATACCGGCATTTGGGCCTCTTTTGACCAATCGGTCAACTCTGGACCCTTCCCATGGCTCAAATGAGTTATCCCCTACCATATAAATATTATCTAGACCAAGATGAATAATTTATGTGGTCCTGGGAATATCGAGCGGCCCCCGCTCCCGGTGCGGGCCCCACGTGCGAATTTACTATTCGTGCAAAAGAATTATTAAAAATTCGTAACATCATAAATTCGTTAACCATTCCATAAGGTTAAAATACAATATTCACTTAAAAGTAATTACACTTGGGGACGGTGTTACAATGGATGTTGATAATGCATTTCTTCATGGTGATCTTCATGAATAAGTTTATTTGTATCCTCCTCCGAGTTAATCTTCTCCAAGCAAGGTGTGTTGTTTACTTAGATCTCTCTATGGGCTTCGCCAGGCTCCTAGATGTTGGTTTTCTAAGTTGACATCTGCTTTAAAATCTTATGGGTTCACTCAGACTCAGTCCTATTCTAACTACTCGTTGTTCACTCTCAAACGTGGCACTAGTATTTTGTGTATTCTCATTTATGTTGATGACTTACTAATCACCAGAAATAATTTAATTAGACTGACTATCCTCCTTTAAACAATTCCCTTCCAAATTATTTTTGGTTAAGGATTTGGGTTGTTTTAAATATTTTCTTGGGATTGAGGTTGCCCAAAATCCAACATGAATCTTTTTATGTCAACGGAAATACACTTTGGATATTTTACATGAAGCTGGCTTGAGTGGTTCCAAACCGGTAGATTTTTTATGATACGAAATCATCATCTTTATAGTGATAGTGGCCCGCTATGTATATGCTGATTCTGAGAGATATCAACACATGGTTGGGAACTTATCTATCTCACTCTCACACGCCCTGATACCTCCTACTATGTTCATGTTTTGGACCAATTCATGCAAACCCCATGCCAGGCTCATTGGGATGTTATTGTTCAAGTCCTACGTTATCTAAAAGGATATCCTAGTCAAGGTATACTATTACAATCAGACTCCTCATTACATCTTTCTGGGTATAGTGACTCTGATTGGGCTACTTGTCCTATTTCTTGTCGCTCTGTGACCGGGTATTTTGTAACGTTGGGATACTCTCCTATTTCTTGGCATACAAAGAAGCAAGTTACCGGTCTATGGACACCTTATTGTGTGAACTTATTTGGTTAATGGAACTTCTCAAGTGTCTCGAAGTTCCACACTCACAATTGGCCAATTTATTTTGTGATAATCAAGTTATTCTTCATATCGCCTCTAATCCAGTGTTTTATGAACATACTAAACACATTGAGCTTGACTGACACTTTATTCGTGTTCACATCCAGGCCGACACTATCTATACTCATTATAGGTCTTCTGTTGAATAATTGGTGGACATTTTTTCTCTTGGCGCACAAAAAATCCCCTATTTAGCATCTTAGTTGGGCATTTGGAATCCTCATGCTCCAACTTGAGGGCAGTATTGAGTCATATTATATACGGAGTATATCTTTCTTGATAGCATATTTATTAGGAAAAATTGACAAATATAATCCCATCTTTCGTTGATCTTCTCATAATAATCCTACCTTTAGGTAATTTCAGAATAATCCCACCTTTGCACCTCATCTTCTTTCATTGGACCCTGGCCATGTTTTTACTCTCTTTTTGAAAATCATATAAATAATCCCACCTTCACTTTTCTATTATATCTTTATAAATGTGAGATTATTTATATAAAATTTTCAAAGAAAGGTAAAAAAAACTTGGCCAGGGTCCAATGAAAGAAGATGGGGTGCAAAAGTGAGATTATTTTGGAATTATGTAAAGGTAGGATTATTATGAAAACACAAGTGAAAGGTGAGATTATTCTTGTCACTTTTTCCTATTTATTATTTGCCTTAATTATTTACTTACGCTTTTATAGAGTAGCATTATTTGGAATATTTTATTTCCTTGTTTTATTTACGTTCACTACAAAAAAACACGCTTTTATTTGGGTTAATGTGTTGATTGGAGAAGAATTCTCCATTGTAAATTAATTCTTCTTTGTAAAACAACATCTTGTATATATACAAAGGCAATAAAGAAAAGCAGCGGACTTTTGGTCCGCATACATTTTCCCCTTTCTACAAGAAAGAAAAAGTATTAGAGAATGGATATATGTGTTCATTAGTTAAAACACTACAACATAATTTTGTAAGAATGATTGAAATTGAATTCACAAACGTTTGTAGACTTTTAAGAATTTATATTCTAAGTACACATAGACTTTTAAAATGTATGAACTTTTAAAAATTCATCACTACTATTTATTTATGTACAATACACCTCTAATGATTAGGGGTAACAGCGGGTCAGATTTATACCGAGTTGAGGCTCATCTACGCTCACCCGTTAATTTTCCAAATTCCACCCACCCGTCCATCATCCATTAAAAATTACATCCACATCCAACCCATCCATCATGAGCGGGTTATCGGGTGGATCGGGTGAGTAACGGGTGCATATAAATGATCTAACTTGAAAGACAAAATAAATAAATTATAAATAGAAATTATAATAATCAAAAACGTAAAATTAAAAATTCATTGAATAATAACAACAAAAACTTGGGCAATTACGTATATTACAATCATTAATTCACTACCAATAAAAAATATTTGGATTGGATATATTATTAATAATATATTTAATAATACTATTAATAATATTTAATTCACTACAATATTTGTTAATAGTAACTATTATATATTATTAAATATTTATTATATATAATATAATATATATTTATTTTTATATGCGGGTTAGCGGGTGGGTGGATGAAGCGGGTGACGGGTCGGGTGATGGATTGGATGAGTGTTCATCCACACCCGATCCAACCCGTCTTTCAATCCACCCGTCATTCATTTTCCATCCATACTTTTTCAGGTATTCATCCATAATTTCGGTTCGGGTTGACCGGATATCCGTGGGTGCGGGGTGATATTGCCAGCCCTACTAATGATGTTTCACTTCAACTGCAATTTTTTAGTCTGATCGTGTGTTTTTTAAGTCTAGAGTTTTCTGATCTGGTACGGAAAGAGATTATTGTATGTGTATTTTAGTGATCCGTATTATCTAAACAAAATCGAGCATTTTTAAATATGGTCTGAGGATGCGTATACCATACAACCGGCTGTACGGCTGGCACCGTACAACCGGTGGTAGTTTTGTAATTTTGATGAAGTTCATGGTTTCTTTTATATGAGCATTGATGTAATTTGGATGAGCATCGAGTCTGTTCTTCTGAGTATCATGAGCCTAACAATGAGCATCAGTGATCTCTGCTTCATATATTCTAATTCAGTTTCTTTTTATTATTATTTTGTTTATAAAAAATTCTTAAATTATGTTTATAATTAATTTTAATATGTGAATCTAATGTAATATGATATGTTTGATATGTGCATCATTTTAAAATGAGCATAAAGCGGTACCAAATGAGCATACATAATTTACAAAATGAGTATCAAAAAATTCAAAAGCTCATTTGTTCGTGACTAAATCCGTGACTGTTTAAAATTCAAAATTCGGTTGTAGTCACGGATTTAGTCACAGACTTTAGTTTAAAAAATCCGTGACTAACTCCTTTAGTCACTCCAAATAGTCCATGACTAAATGTAGTCACGGATTAGTCACGGACTAGATCCATGACTAATATGTCACCGGAATAGCTACTCCGGCACTTTAGTCACAGCTAAGATCCGTGACTACATTTTTTTAAATTTTTTTTATTGTAGTCACGGACGTGTCCGTGACTAATTTTTTTTTTTTTTTTGAAAAATGCGACCAAATTAGTCACGGAAATATCCGTGACTAAGTTTTCTAATTTTGAAAATTTTCAAAAAACCGCGGTTCCTATTTTCAAATTTTTGAAATTTCGTATTAGTCACGGTCATAAATCCGTGACTAAAATTTTTTTATAAAAAAAATAAAATTTAAATTTATAAAAGAATTCCGGACTAAAAACTTAGTCACGGACCATATCCGTGACTAAGTTTTTTGGTTTTTTTAAAAAAAGTTTATTTTGTTTTAAAAAAAATTAAAAAATATGTTTCAAATATTAGAATAAAGTTAACAGATTAGAATAAAAGTAATAAACAGACTACTAGAATACACATTTTATTTAACAAACAGACTGGAATAAAAGTAATAATAAACAGACTAGAATTATAGTATAAATAAACAATGTTCAATTTAAATTAAAAATGTATATCATTTACAAGCTCTTCCGGCCACCATTATGATAATATCTAGAATCATCATATAGATAATCTTCTTCGGTCTCGTTTTCTTCTCGGTTGCCTCCACATTGGCCTTCTCGGTTGCCACCGCGACTGCCTCCTCCGCGACTGCCTCATCCGCGACTGCCTCCTTCTTGACTGCCACCTATATGAGTTTTTTTTTTTACTTTTTATAAGAAAGTTATAAAATTCATTTTAATTCATTTTTTAACTTTAATTCATTTTAATAAGGACATTAAAATTCATTTTTATAATGAAATCCTAGACTTTAAAAAATTCAGTTTTTGTATTAAAATCAGTTTTTATAAGGAAGTTATACAAATCATTTCAAAACTTACTAAACTTAAAAACAGTTTTGGAGGCTTAAAAATTGTTTTAAACTTAAAAACTGTTTCCAACTTAAAAACTGTTTTAAGCTTTATCCTTTTTTTTGTATGAAAAACAGTTTATATAAACTGTTATACTTTTTTTTATAAAAATCAGTTTTTATACTTTATATAAAATCAAATTTTATAATTTCTTTAAAAACAGTTTTTTTTTGTATTTATTCGTATGCCATTTTAAAAAATCAGTATAAATCATATTTTAAACACTTTAATTGTTATAATTTCGAAAAAATAGCATAACATTTCAAAAAATAGTTTAATATTTCAAAAACAGTTTTTCATACTCTAATTTAACTTTATTTTTATATCAATTTAATATAAAACAGTTTTTATTAAACTGTTTTTTCATTAAACGGAGTTTAATAAACAATTTTTATAAAACAGTTTAATAAAAAACAGTTTTTATTAAACTGTTTTGTTATAATCAATATTTTCTATTTTATTTCAGAGGTTTTCAATAATATTTTGTGAACCAGTGTTTATTAATCTGTTTTAATAAAAGCAATTTTTGTTAAACTGTTTTGTTGAGGTTTATTCCTTCAACCCTCAGGCCCAACACGTAAGCCCAAAGATTTCGAGTGGAGTGAGTGTATGGATATCTAGCCCAACAACCTTCAGACGGATCAGGAAACAAGAGGAAATAGCAGGCAATGTAAGTAGGTATTATTAACTTCGTAATAACTCCCCTAAGTACAATCTACTTGCTAAAAAAGGCACGTCGGCCGTTCGTCTTACAAGGCAGTAGAAGTGCTGCGAGTAAGAATACTATAGCTAGAGTGCTAAGAATAGAAAGTTGCCAACCCTTTACAATGAAATAAATGCTTCTATTTATACCCACCAATGAGCAGGTGGCTGCGCTGACGTGGCAGCCTGTGGACCGCTGGTGCCCCAACTACCAAATCTCCAGCATTAAATGCACTTCCCGCCAGAATCTAGGCTTCCCGCCTAATCAGTGGGGACGTTCGTCCACCCGGGAAGTGAGCTGGATCCCCCCAAGTGACCCTCAGGAGATACCGGCTGTTCGTCTCCTGGCCTTGATAGATACTCACCATGTGGACTGGGTCTCCTCCGATGACCATAGGCTTGTCATGGGGACGTTCGTCGTCATCCCTGGTGGCCCGCGGCCTTGCTCCTTATCCTTACATTGACGTTCGTCGGGAGGACCCGCTGGGCCTGAACCCCCAACCCCAGACGTTCGTCCATCCTCAGGGAACATGGGCCTGTGGGCCGGCCTAGTGTTCTAACTGGACGTCCATCTGGCAAAATGGGTTAGTGGGCCGGACCTCGGCTTGGGCCCTTAACCCAACACAAGTCCCCCACTTCTGATGTTCTGAGCATGCGCAGGACATAAGGAAGTATAAACCCCCTCGACGTGGACGTTCGTGTCTTGATACTTGTGTTTATTGCATCCGGTGGAAGCGTACGTTCGTGGTCATGGTGCCTAACATCTGTCGACGGTTCAGGAAACGAGGTGACGGCTGTTGTAGCGGCGGAGCATTTCCCGAGGAAATGTCATCATTACGCTTTCGCCCCACACACAGCGCGTGAGCCGGAAAACGCTCCTTGCCACGTGTCAGCCCCTCGTTGGTTTCCCCATCGGTGTTTTTCCTATAAATTCCGGGTTTTCCCTCTGAATTAGGGTTCCCAATTTCTGCTCTCTTGCTTTCGACTTTCCGTAGCTCTCCAAGTCTTCTTCCCCGCTTCCGAATTCGGCTAACCCCCTTGTAAGGTAATTTCCCCCCTCTGCTTCTTCTCTTTGTTCTGATTCCTAGCCGGAATGACTTCGATGGAGATTTCGTCAAGTTCTGATTCCGGTTCGTCGGGTTCCTCCTCGGGCTCCTCTTCGGACAACGTGAGTGCGCGCTCCCCCGGAAAGGCCAGTATTTCCGGGACCTCTGGTTCGGCCACGACGGTAGGGACCATCCGGGCTGATGGTGAGCCGGATGATGCTTCTCAAAGTAGTGGGAGCGACGCCGGGGATGGGAATGCTGACGGGGGCAGTAGATGTTATTGACGCAGTCCCCCTGAACGAGCGTCCCGCTGATTACGATTCTGGAGAGGAGGCCGAATCCGGTTCCGATATGGAGGTGTATGATCTGGGCATCCCTACGGATATGGAGCGCCACATCTGCCCGATCAGGAGCGCCCTTGACCACGACCAAGTCCTCTCCCGCGTGGCCCTCAACAAAATCCGTACTTTCTTCCCCCCGCCGTTCATCTAGAGCGTGAGAGGCGCTGAGCATGTGATGAGGAGACGTCCGGGGATGATCATGCTCCACTTGGATTCCGTTGAAGCCGGGCTGCGGTTCCCGCTCCATCCGTTCTATGTGGAATTCTTCCACTGCTTCCAGGTGGCCCCGGCGCAGTTCATGCCAAATTCTTATAGGTTCATATCTGCCTTTCTGGTGCGCTGCAAACTGGCGGGAGCCACTGCCACTCTGGAGCTTTTCCACTACTTCTACCGCATCACTCCCCAGAACTCCGACGGTTATCTGAGCGTGGCCGCACGTCCAGGAAGGAAGCTGTTCAAGAACTACCCTTCGTCTATCCACGACTGGAAGAACCGCTTCTTCTTCCTTAGATACGATGGGCCTCCCCTCCCGGTTCGGTGGAATGGTTATCCCCCAAAGATTGAGTCACCGGAACCGACCGACGATCTACTTTGGGATGTGGAGAAGGTGTTGGAGGGCGGCGTCTGCCCTATAGCCGGATACCTGACCTTCGAGGCACTCTCCGGGGCAGGCATAGGTACCGCCCGTGCTCCTGGACTTTTTCCACCCTTCGACGCTCGTCTCGGGGCACCGGGCGGTCCTGTCCGAGGTGAGTGTCTTGTTATATTCCCCGCTCGTCTTTTAACCCTTTACTGTTCCTTGCAGGTTCTCCACCAGACCGAGCCCAGATGAATCACGCTGAGTGTCTAAAAACCAGGAAGGCCAAGGCGGCTGCGGCTAAAGCCGCGATGGCGAAAGCCAAGAATGCCCCCGCCTCGGATTCTAACTCCTCGGCTTCTGATGCTGCCCGGCGAACTGCTGAGGGTGAGCAGCATTTAATCGCCACCATGCTGGCTCAGGGTTCCGGGGCCCCTACTCTCGAAGCTGCCCTTCCACCGCCGGTCGTCCCCACGAAGACGGCTCCTCAGAAGGGGACAGAGAAGGTCCCCGAGAAGAAACAGAAGAGGGGCCGCGAGGCAGGCTCCACTGGCCCCCTGCTTGAAGATGCCGGGTCCCTGCCTTTGAGCCGCCCGGCGGAAGAGCTTTGGAGGGAGATGGCCCTCAAGGCCGGTCTCGAGCTGCCCCGCCGTTCGTCGTCCGAGGCGACCAGTGCTGCCCTGGCCGCCGCTCTTCAGGTATCCCTTCTTTGCCAGATCCGATTACATCTTTCTCCTGACGTTCGTCTTCTAACCATTGTTCTTATTTTTCCTTCTGTTCCCCAGTCTGGGCTTCTAGTCCTTCAAGCTGAAGCTGCCAGGGAGGCCGATCTGAAGGAGGTCAAGGCCAAGGCTGATGCGGCCGTTGCTACGGCCCGGGAGGCCGCTCGTCGAGCTGAGGCGGAGGCTGCGGCCAAGGAGAAGGAGATCGCCGCTCTGCGGGCAGAATCCCGCCAGCAGCTGGTCAGCCTTGAGAAAGCTGGCTTCAAGCTTGTCCCGGTGCACCCTGTTGCAAGGGATGCCAGTCCGGAGTGGCTGGTTGATACCTCCGGCTATCGGAACACTGGGGAGTTCATGGACTCTGCCAAAGACTACTGCGCCGGGGTCTTCGCCGACTTGTTCGCCGCAGCTCTGGAGAAGATACCGCCCCGCCAGCGCCTGGCCCGCGGCGTCCGGATCCTTGAGGGCTCTCCCCTGTCCCGCAAGTTCCTATATGAGGTCGGCGACAGTACCTTCGCCGCCGGCTACAATGAAGGGGTAAAGGCCACCCTCCCCACATTCGCCAAGCTGCTGGGGCCCGATTTTGACTTGGCGGCAAACGCGGATGACGATCTCCTAATCCAGGCGCTAGGGAAATTGAGGAGGGATCAGCGCCGGGAGGAGGCCAAGGCCAGGGGGGAGATTCCAGAGCCGCCGACCCCCGAGCCTGAAGAAGAGGAGGAGGAGCTGAACAAGGGCGGCAGCCGACCAGGGTCCCCTTTCTTTGTATAATGTAATTCGTACTTTCCCATTCTAGTTCTTGTAATGTCCTGCCGTTAGAGCCGAAGAATATACATGCTTTTTTGCCCAAAATTGCCTCTACGTTCATGATCTTTACTTCATATTTGTACTTTTGTTTCCTCCATCGTCTGTTGTATGGAAACTCCTTCGGTGCCTCGATACGCTTTGTAGCAAGGTTAGGGTCCGCGAGGACGTTCGTATTTGTTCCTTGCTTGCTTAAGGCAACGGCGTCCCCTTGCCAAACCTCCGTACGTACTTCAAGTGTGCGGAGGTACTGCTAAAGCTCGTCTTCGGGCGTCGACGCTAGGCTCTGATGCCGGCTTACCGTCCACAAGGTATTCAGACAACGGAACGACGTTCGTCGGTGGCTGTTATTGATGTATACTTCTTTAGTGTGTACATATGAACGTACTTCCCAGAATCAGCGTTCGACAACGACGTTCGTCTGTCGTCGCGTGACATGATCATTCAAGCTACGTATGGGGATGTTCGTCTGTTCTACATGTCCCAATAGCATGAAGCATGGAAAGACGTACGTAGCCCTTTGATGCATATGCCCCCCACTAACCGCCGATATTAGGGACAGCCGATGGTCGTGATCTCCGGCCGTCTCCATACCCCTCTGAGCCGGTAAGCCCCCCTGGGGGGACGTTCGTGGCATCAACCGGATATCTTCGTTGCGGTTATGCGGCGACGAAATCGAGACGCCTTAAATACCGTGGTAGGTACCGGTACCCAGGCGCCACGTGTCCCACTTCGGTTGGTGTGTTCCCGCGGTGCTGCCTATAAGTACCCTGAACCCATGTGATTCATTCATACTTCTCCTTACGCTGCACAATTGCTTCCTCTCTCTAGAATTCCTTCCTCGGATTTCCAAGGTACCGTTCATTGCCATGTCTTCTGATACCCGTTTCGACGATGGTTGTTCTTCTGGCGACGACTTAGAATACTATGAGCGGGGAATGCCGCCCTGGCCTTCCCGTTATAGCCTCAGCTTCTCGTACGTTCGGCGTCAAGTTCAACGCCTGACGAATGCTGACAAGCGTCAGATCAGCCAATGGTTCTATCCTCCAAGGACCTACGACGATCGGCGTCTGCGCAACCCCATGCGCCATTTGCCCGGCTATGTGGTGGTCCACTTGGATTCGGTGATAGCCGGGCTGAACTTTCCCTTACATAGCTTCCACTTAGAGCTCTTCAGGGCCCTTGAGATAGTGCCTGCGCAGTTCGTTCCTGCCGCCTATCGGATAATCGCTGGCTTCATTATTAGATGCCACAGCGTCGGTGTGGCCCCCACCGTGGACCTGCTGCACCATTTCTTCCGGCTGTCCCCCTTCGGGCGCACGGGGTATTTGACCCTGATCGCCCGTCCGTCCATGGTCCTGTTCTCGAACAATGCTGGGAACCCGGACGGCTGGGAAGAGCGCTTCTTCCTGGCCGGAGTAGGCTCACCGATGCCATTCTCTGACCGGTGGAATGCTTACCCAGTGAAGACGATTCCGCCACCCATGACGGACGAGGAGCTCGGATATGCCAAGCGCATAGCCGGACTTGGCATCCAGAACCTCCGGTTGCTGGTGGCCGAGCCTTTTAAAGCTCAGGCCGGGTTAGGTGCGTCCATCTGTACTTGTATTGTTTTAACATCTCTTCGCTGTTATGGCTCTGAACGTCTTGGTTCCCTTTGTGCAGGAGTCTTTCCACCCACGTCCACCATGGGCCGTGTCAACACTGCTTCGACTGCCGCCGGCCGTGAACACAGGGGGCATGACAAGCCCGGGAAGCCGCTCGTCCCCAAGGTCGAACCTCGGGTGGCCAGGGCACGAGCCGATGACGCTTCGGGGGCCGGCGCCTCCAAGAGGCCATGTGTTGAGGGCACCTCCTCCAAGGCCATCATCGTGGCCGATGACTCCGATGGGGAGCCCGGAAGTCCCCTCAAGCGGAAGCGCACTTCTCGAACCAATTTCCGTGCCTCTCCTCCGAGGAATTCCGACGTCCGCCGTCTCCGGGATGATGATACCCCAACCGCCAAAGGTTCTGACAACGCCCGTCCAAACTCTCCCCCAGGAGCCAGTGAGTCTTCTCTTGGCCTGATCGAGTTTTCTGGGGTTGGCCCCCGCAAGGAGTCTATGATGCTCTTTGGCCAGACAGCGTCCTACCTCCATCTGGTGTGGGCTGAATCTCAAGGTCCCGCAGGATTTCGCTGCTCAGGAGGCCCCTGAGGATCTCTTGGAATGCGGCCAGAGCACCCTGGATAAGGCCGGGCTCTACTTCCACAGGGCTCGAATGGCCTTCGAGCGCCAGGGCAGGGAGATGGCCAGAGTACGGGCTAAATGTGATGCCCTTCTGAGAAATGCAAAAGGCAGGGCTGGCACTCTTCAAGAGAAAGCCGATGCCTATGATAAGCTCGTCCAGGAGAATGCCTCTCAGAAGGAGCTTCTCAAGAAGCAGGAGGCCGAGCTCGTGGATCTCCGCAGCCGGATGTGGGCCGTAGAGCAGGCCAAGGTGGAGCTTTGCCAGACGGGCGTGGACAACCATGTCCCTATTTATGAGGCCGATGTCGCCAAAATCAGGGAGGCTGGATCCATAGCGTTCCAAAAGTCCAAGGCTTATACTAGCGCCATTCACACCATGGCCATGAAGTTCTTTCCGCGGCTCGTTGGCGAGTTCCTGGCCACCTGCCCGGATGCCTATCTGGATGGGGTTAAATTGCTCCAGGACACCCCCATCGGACGTCGTTTTCTTGACGATCTCGCCGATGACACCTACCGCAAGGGTATGGTTGGTTTAGTAGCGGAGAATCTCCCGACGTTCGAGCGTCACTTCGGGGCTCCCTTCGATCCGGAGGCGGCTGGCTTTGACGTCCTAATGGCAGATGCCCATGCGGGGGCCCTTGAGCTGCTGAAGGAGCAGGAGGAAGCCGAAGCTAGTGAAAAATCCAAGCAGACTCTTTCCAAAGTTCCAGCTCCGGACGTCGATCGGCAGTGATTCTCCGTTCATTACCTTGTACTTGTACGATTTTTTCCATTATTTGCATTATACCTTCGTACGTTGTAATTTTCCGGCCAATAGTGCCGAAGAATAAAAATCATTCTTTGCTCCATGCTCTTCTGGCATTATTATTATTTTTTTTTTTTTTTTGGAGTCTTGTAGTCTTTGTTCGTCCTTGGTCCCTGGTCCTACCGGCGTCCCTACTTCGAGGAGACGTTCGGTGTCCGCCGACATCGCAAGGAGGAACAGGTTTATCTACATCGAGATTCCCCCTTTTTTCGTTCGTCCGTGGTCCTTTTAGTCTTACCGGCGTCTCTTGCTTCGAAGAGGACGTTCGGTACCCAAGGAACTCGCAGGGACGAACAGGTTTACCCTCACGGGTCCTCGACTTTGTTATCCCACGTCCATCGATCCATGGTCATTTGTGGGATAAACAGGTTTATCTTGGCAGGCTCCCTTGGTTCGTCTAGCCCCCTCCGCGTCTCTACTAACCTCTACATCGAGAGGCGTTCGCCTTCGGCGGTGGGAGAAGATCTGGCACGCCCGGGCAAGATTCCCTTCCGCATAGGAGCTACTCTCCTCTTCTCCCCATTTTTTTTTTGAGGGAGGCAATCTATACTCTTCGTTCGCCATTGGTCTTTGGTCCTACCGGCGTTCCTACTTCGAGGTGACGTTCGGTATCCGTAGACATCTCAATGGGGAACAGGTTTATCTGCATCGAGATTCCCTGGTGCTTCGTTCGTCCTTGGTCCTTGGTCCTACCGGCGTTCCTACTTCGAGGAGACGTTCGGTATCCGCAGACATCGCAAGGAGGAACAGGTTTATCTGCATCGAGATTCCCTTCTTTAACGGTCGTTGGCAAGAACAAAAGTGATGAAACACAGGGGGCCTTATTATTGACGACGTCCGGTCGTTTTACATGGGAGTGGGAATACAACAAGGACAACAACCTCTAACTATTGATAGAACTTCTTCAGGTGTTCTACGTTCCACATCCCGGCATGGTTCCCCTCCAGGGTATGGAGGAGGAACGTCCCCCGGTTGTATCTTCTGATTACCTGGTAAGGTCCTTCCCAGTTCTTCGCCATTTTGCCACCTTCGAGCGGCTTGCTCTTCTCTCTTTTCCTGAGTACGAGGTCCCCGGCCTCTATCTCGCGGAATTTCACGGCCTTGTTGAAGTATCTCTGGGTGGCCCTGTGATACTCTTCCATGCGACGAGCCGCTAGGTCCCTCCGTTCCTCAATGAAATGGAGCTCCGCTCGTAGGTTGGTCTCGTTGTCCTCCAGCTGGAAGTGCTTGGTGCGATGTGTAGGTACCAACACCTCCGTCGGCACCTTAGCTTGGAACCCATAAGCCAAGGCGAAAGGGGTTTCCCCAGTCGCCGTTCTTGGCGTTGTCCTATACGTCCACAAGACATAATTCAGCTGCTCCGGCCAAGTGGAGGTGTAGTCTTCCAACTTCTTCTTGATCCCATCCATGATGGTTCGGTTCATGTTCTCCACTTGGCCGTTGGCTTGCGGGTAGGCCACCGAGGCCTTAGAGTGCCTGATGCCCCACTTCGCCAAGTATGCCTCAAAGCCTCTGCCGACGAACTGCCGGCCGTTGTCGGTGACGATCTGCTCTGGGATCCCGAAGCGGCAAATGATGTTCTGCCAGACGAACTTCTGGCACTGGAATTCAGTGATAGAGGCCAATGGTTCGGCCTCTACCCACTTTGTGAAATAATCAATCGCCACGATGACGAACTTCCTTCCACCAGCAGCCATTGGCAGAGGACCCAGCAAATCTATACCCCACCTAGCAAAGGGTAGTGCGATGGTCATCGGGGTGTAGAAGCTCGCTGGACGACCCGGGACAGGTGCATACTGTTGGCACACTGCGCACTTCCGAGTGTGGTTGAAGCAATCTTGCTGTATGGTCGGCCAGTAATAGCCCTGCAGGATGATTTTCCTGGCCAAGGTCCGGGGGCCCTGGTGGCTGGAACATATCCCTTAATGTATTTCCTCGATCACCGCTGCTGCCAGGCTCGGCGGGAGGCACCTGAGGTAGGGCCCGCCGAACGTCTTCTTGTAGAGCTGCCCGTCAATAAGTTCAAAGTTAGGGGCACGCCTCTTTATCCATGCAGCTCTTCCTGTGCTGCCATCCTCTTCGGGCTCGGGGAGTGTTCCATCTCTGAGATAATCTGCTATCTCCTTCGCCCAGTTGGATTCGGCAATGGAGATGACCTCCACCTGGATGACGTCCGTCGCCGGTGCTGGGAATACCTCCTGCCTAACGAAGCCTCTGATGTGTCGGGGGATGTTTGACGCCGGATCATCGGTTGGGGGGTTGCTCAGCTTTGACAGTATATCCGCCTCTGCATTCTCCACCCGCGATACCTGCTCAAATTGCGCGGTCTGCACCTCCGCCAGCTCCTTGTAGACCTTCATTCTTTCTTCCCTGGTTTCTGCAGTGCCGTTCATCTGGGTTACTACCAGCTGGCTGTCCATCCTCACCTTCAGACGAGCTGCTCCGAGGGCTTTCGCGCATTTCAGCCCCGCGATAAGCGCCTCGTACTCAGCCTCGTTGTTGGTGACCTTGAACTCAAATTTCATAGAGTAGTAGGCTTTGAAACCCTCGGGGGAAGTGATCACTGTGCCTCCGCCGCAGCCCCGCGCACTCGAGGCCCCATCGGTGTACATCTCCCACCAATTGTCAAAGGCGTCGCTGTCATGGGATTCACCCTCGGTGCGCGCGGTGCATTCCGCAATGAAGTCCGCCAGTGCCTGTCCTTTGATCGTTGGCCTTGGCTTGAAGTCCACGTCATACTGGCCGATCATCAAGGACCACTTGGTTATCCTTCCGCTTGCCATTGGATTCCTGAGGACTGTGGCGAGGGGCTGTGTCGTGTAGACGGTCACCGGGTGTGCTTGGAAATATGGCGCCAGGCGCTTGATGGATGCAATCAAGGCGAGGATCGTCTTCTCCATCAGTGTGTACCTCGTCTCGGGGCCGTTCAGCGCTTTACTCACAAAGTATATTGGCCGCTGAACGCCTTCAGACTCCTTCAGCAGCACGGCACTTATGGCCAGATCGGCCACTGCCAAATACATGTACAATCTCTCCCCGGGATCCGCTTTCGTGAGGACCAGCGGAGAGGAGAGATATACCTTGAAATCCTCGAAAGCAGCCTGACACTCCGGGGTCCATTCAAAGGGATTGGCCTTCTTCATGATCTGGAAAAAGGGGATCGCCTTATCAGCCAGCTTGGATAAGAATCTGCCCAGGGCCGCCAGACGCCCGGTGAGCCGCTGCACGTCTTTTAGGTTCTTTGGGGCCTCCATGTCCATAATTGCCTTCACCTTCTCCGGGTTAGGCTCGATCCCCCGCTCGCTCATCATGTAGCCGAGGAACTTGCCGCCCCTGACGGCGAAGGCACACTTCTTCGGATTGAGCCTCATGCTGGCCCTCTCCATGATGCTGAAGACCCTCTCCATGTCCTGGACATGGTCCTCCTTTTTCTTGCTTTTGATCAGGATGTCATCCACGTAAGCTTCCATTGTCTTTCCAAGTACGTCTTTGAACAACATCCCAATCATCCTCTGAAAAGTAGCCATGGCGTTCCGCAGGCCGAACGGCATGACGATGTAGCAGTACACGCCGTCCGCCGTAACGAACGCCGTTTTTTCGGCATCATCGGGGTGCATGAACACCTGATGGTAGCCCCTGAATGCGTCCATGAAGCTGAGCAGTTCGCAGCCTGCCGTCTCATCCACCAGCAAGTCGATCCTCGGGACAGGGTAAGGATCCATCGGACATGCTTTGTTGAGGTCCGAGTAATCGACGCACATCCGCCAAGTGTCGCCCTTCGGGGCTAGTACCACGTTGGCCAACCACTCCACGTGGATGACCGGCCGGATGTGTTTAATGCTGAGGAGAGTTGCTGTCTCCTTCCTGATGAAATCGCGTCGGTCGGCCGCCATATACCTTTTCTTTTGTTGTACGGGCTTGGCGTCCGACCGCACGGCGAGTCTATGGCATATGAGGTTGGGGTCGATGCCCGGCATGTCCTCCGGTGTAACACCCCAGCCCCGCAGGCCCCGAGGTAGTTACTCCAGACCTCTAGTACTGTCCCCACAAACCACCACGAGCCTTTACCGCGCACTTTGTCCTCACTCGTGCGCGCCCTGAGAAACTTCCCAGGGGGTCACCCATCCCAAGACTACTCCTGAGCAAGCACGCTTAACTTTGGAGTTCTTAGGTAATGAGCTCCCTTAAAAGGAGATGCACCTCTGTTGGTATGAGTAGTACTATTAATCCGTTTATATTAAATCTCAAGTGTTACAATCACCCCCACTTAGGATCGCAACGTCCTCGTTGCGCCCTTAAACCAATCTCAATCAAATCCCAGAATCTTTTCCCTTGCTAAATGTCTGCCCGATATCCAACGGATCAGTACACTGTCGCAGGGTTGCTCTGATACCACCTGTAACACCCCGGGCCCGCAGGCCCCGAGGTAGTTACTCCAGACCTCTAGTACTGTCCCCACAAACCACCACGAGCCTTTACCGCGCACTTTGTCCTCACTCGTGCGCGCCCTGAGAAACTTCCCAGGGGGTCACCCATCCCAAGACTACTCCTGAGCAAGCACGCTTAACTTTGGAGTTCTTAGGTAATGAGCTCCCTTAAAAGGAGATGCACCTCTGTTGGTATGAGTAGTACTATTAATCCGTTTATATTAAATCTCAAGTGTTACAGGTCGT
This sequence comes from Cuscuta epithymum, assembly GCA_945859915.1. Classification (NCBI taxonomy): domain Eukaryota; kingdom Viridiplantae; phylum Streptophyta; class Magnoliopsida; order Solanales; family Convolvulaceae; genus Cuscuta; species Cuscuta epithymum. The sequence continues at coordinate 43,518 of CAMAPF010001156.1, forward strand.
CCGACCGCGCCTGAATATCCCCGGACGGAGTCTTCCTGGGGACCATTTCCCCGTCCGTCTTCTTCTTTTTGTTTGGGGGGGAGGGCCCGGGTCCCGGTCCGGGTCCGAGCCTGTCCGCCATCTTCCGTGGGTGGGCCGCGGGAACTCCGTCCCGCTGCCTGATCTCCTCTTCAATGGAGGCATACTTCTGGGCCCGAGCCAGAACCTCGGTGTAGCTGGTGCCGGGGTTCCTCCTTAGGTCCCGGTATAGATCCCCTGTGGCCAGCGCACTGGTGAACATGTTCGTGGCCAGCCGTTCGTCCAGGTCATCGACCTGCAGGACCTCGTCCCTCAACCTTACCAGGAACCTAGCCAGCGGTTCGTCCCGCCCTTGTTTGATGTGGGCGAGAGCCGTGACGTCCTTCCTGGGGGTGGTACTGGCGGCAAACTGAGCCATGAACTGCCGGGAGAGCTGTTCATATGAGTCGATGGTGCCCGGCCTCAACTGGCCGAACCATTCTTGCGCCGGCCCCCGGAGGGTGCTGAAGAACAATCTGCAGATGGCCTCGTCTGATGCTCCCAGCATGGACAGGTTCCCTTGGTAGCTTATCAGATGGGCCTTGGGATCGCCAGCCCCATTGTACACCAAGTTGCCCGGGGGCCTGCAGTCCCGGGGGATCTCGACGCTCATCACCCGTGGAGTGAAGGGTGATGTGAGAGAGAAAGAGGGTGTGGCCGAGCCGACGTCCTTCCGTCTATTCATCTCGGCTATCTGTCGTTCCATCGCTTCCATCCTTGCCTCTTGTGCGGCCCTTCCGGGGGACACAGGGGGCGCGGCTTCGAGGACGGCGTTCTGCTGAGCGGCCACAGCTTCGTGCGGCCGCCTAAAGATCTGCGCACCTCGCCGTTGGAAACGTCGTCCAACGGTGTTGATCCTTGGGGTTTCGTCTCCCCGCGGGACTTGGCGGGGGACCGATGGCGTGCGAGCCCTGGATGCAGCAATGCTGGCCCTGGTTCGCCCTCCCGTTCCATGGGAGCCTGAACCTCCGCCTAGCCGCTCATGGACTGAGGGCCGGTGGTCGCTGGATCCCGTCGTATCGTCGTACGACTGCATGCGGCGAATGGGAGAGAGGGGCGTCCGCTGGGTGCTTGCTGAGTACACCTGCTCTCGGGCCTCCCGTTCGTCTGCCAGACGACGCATGGTGTCAGCGAGTTTCCGCATGAGGCGGGGATCCTGCCTGGCCTCAAGGGGAATGAGGTCAGTGATACCCCCGTTTCCCCCGGAGGTCCATATTGTTGCGGACAGTTCCGAGTTCTGGCCGCGATTCCGGCGGCTTGACTCCAGACGCTCGGAGAGATCACGCTGGTTGTTGCTTCCTGACATCGTGTTTGCTGTAGGTAGATTTAGTAGCTGTTTGGGAGAGTTTCTGGAAACTTTTTGCTCAGTTTCCCACAGACGGCGCCAGTGTTGAGGTTTATTCCTTCAACCCTCAGGCCCAACACGTAAGCCCAAAGATTTCGAGTGGAGTGAGTGTATGGATATCTAGCCCAACAACCTTCAGACGGATCAGGAAACAAGAGGAAATAGCAGGCAATGTAAGTAGGTATTATTAACTTCGTAATAACTCCCCTAAGTACAATCTACTTGCTAAAAAAGGCACGTCGGCCGTTCGTCTTACAAGGCAGTAGAAGTGCTGCGAGTAAGAATACTATAGCTAGAGTGCTAAGAATAGAAAGTTGTCAACCCTTTACAATGAAATAAATGCTTCTATTTATACCCACCAATGAGCAGGTGGCTGCGCTGACGTGGCAGCCTGTGGACCGCTGGTGCCCCAACTACCAAATCTCCAGCATTAAATGCACTTCCCGCCAGAATCTAGGCTTCCCGCCTAATCAGTGGGGACGTTCGTCCACCCGGGAAGTGAGCTGGATCCCCCCAAGTGACCCTCAGGAGATACCGGCTGTTCGTCTCCTGGCCTTGATAGATACTCACCATGTGGACTGGGTCTCCTCCGATGACCATAGGCTTGTCATGGGGACGTTCGTCGTCATCCCTGGTGGCCCGCGGCCTTGCTCCTTATCCTTACATTGACGTTCGTCGGGAGGACCCGCTGGGCCTGAACCCCCAACCCCAGACGTTCGTCCATCCTCAGGGAACATGGGTCTGTGGGCCGGCCTAGTGTTCTAACTGGACGTCCATCTGGCAAAATGGGTTAGTGGGCCGGACCTCGGCTTGGGCCCTTAACCCAACATGTTTTTTAATTAAACAGTCTCTAATAAATAGTTTTTTATTAAACAGTTTAATAAAGAAACAGTTTTTATTAAACAGTTTATATAGTTTTTAATAATATTTTGTTTAAACTGTTTAAAATTAACATGTTAAACTTTTTTGGAAGAATAACATGAGGGGATATTTTTTAAAATAATTCGGGAATAACAATTTGGCTAGATGATAAAATAATAATAATCCCTATAATGTCCAAAGAATTGTATTGAGCATGCTTCATTATAAGTCAAAAAAGGTTTGAATAATCATGCATGTGGTTTAAACAAAAACAAAATCATATTTAGGAATGCATATTAAACATATACACAAAAAATATAGTCATGCATATTAAACATATAATAAACTATATCATATTAAACATGTATACAAACTAAAGAAATTTATAAACTAAATCATATTTCGAAATTTAATATTAAACATGTATTACTACACAAAACATGTATACAAAACTAAAGAATCATGCATAAAACAAATTGAGCATATAAACTAAAACATGTATTAATACCCAAAACCGAAAATTAATATACAAAGCTAAAGAATCATGCATAGAACAAATTGAAAATTTCGGGAATTATATAAAACTAAAAAACATGTATATAATCATGCATTTGAGTGTATTTCAACAAAAATAATGCGAACATACTTATAATAACATGCATTCATGGAATAAAAATCAAATACTAAAAATAAGAATGAAATAATTAAAATTTAGAACACATAACCTTGATGAAAAAGGTAAGAGGGACGGCGAAGATTGATGGAGCTAGGTACCGGAGAGCGGCAGCGGACGGTGGCGACAGACGGTGGAGAGCGGCGGCGGACGGTGGCGACGGACGGTGGAGGTCGAAGGGGTTGGCGGACAGAGAGAAGAAGTAAAGTGAGAGGGAGAGTTTTAGGGTTTTGGAGAGTGCCGAATGAAAAATTCGCTAAGTGTTAATTATATATATGGGCGTAGTCACGGAGTTAGTCACGGATATATCCGTGATTACACTGTCGTAGTTAACGTAGTCAGACACGCGGAAGACGAAGTGTCAGCGTCGTCATTGACCGGCGTAGTCACGGTCAAATCCGTGACTACTTTTTGAATTAGTCACGGCCGTAGTCACGGATTTGACCGTGACTACTTTTTCAAAAAAAAAAAATTTAAAAATTTCGAATTACTAAAAGTATATTTCTGAGCGCCGAAAATTAAATTTTTTTGTAGTCACGGTATTAGTCACGGATGTGTCCGTGACTAATTCCCCGGAATAAAATAACCCACGCCGGAAACGGGATCGGGGCTATCGGAGGATTTTAGTCACGGACAAATCCGTGACTAATTTTGTTTTTAAAATTCCGTGACTAGTCCGTGACAAACTAGTCACGGACCAAATCCGTGACTAAAATCCGTGACTAGAACGCTGTTTTTTTGTAGTGTTGACTTTGGGCGTTGTAATCGATATGTGCATCATTTTAAAATGAACATAAAACAGTACCAAATGAGCATACATAATTTACAAAATGAGTATAAAAAAATTCAAAAGTTCATTTGTGTATGCTCATTAATTTTGGGTGTTATATTTGATATGAGCATCATTTTAAAATGAACATAAAGCAGTACCAAATGAGCATGCATAACTTACAAAATGAGTATTCTTCAAAAAAAACTTACAAAATGAGTATAAAAAATTTGAAAGCTCATTTGTGTATACTCATTCATTTTGAATGTTATACTCACTTTAGTTTAACATAAAATTTATTTCCAATGTGTTTGATATTAATTTGTGTGAGTTCATTTCTTTTAGGCGTATACTCATTTCTTTTAGGCTCATTTAAAAACTCTTTCATACTCAAAATTTTATTTGTTCATGCTCATATCTTTAAAACTAAGTACTCTGTACAATTTAGGTATCCCCTAACCCAAAAGCTACCAAATTAAAAAAAAAATCAAAAAAATAGAAAGAGGAAAAGAAAGCGGAGGAGAGCGTCATCTTCACAGCATCTGCGCAATCCATCCATCCATGGCCCGAGCGAAGCCACCATCTGCGCAACCCATCCACAACCTCTCCATCGCCGCACGCAAATCGACGAGCGAAGGCCATCGACAAGAAAGAGACAAGATTCGAGCGGCAGAGGTGGAGATCCCAACGAACATCGAACAAAAAGCCCGGTTGTACCGTGCGCACGGTACAACCAGCTGTATGGTGTAATTTACGGTCTAACACTAGTTTGATTTGGACTCCTACTCAAAAAATAATTCTAAATAAATATAATTGTATAAAATAGCTTGATATTTATTTGTGCTCTTGAAATAAATGTATTATCGTGAATGCAAAAAACTTTCCAAATACATCGACTTTCCATATTCATCCACGTACTTTCTAAATTCATCGACTTCCCAAACACATGCACTTGCCAATAGTTGAATCCAAACATATACACTAAGCAAGTAAGCTTCTAAGGTTTCTCTTCATGTAGGAATAACGATATTCTAAAGGTGACAACATTCATTTGATTGGACTACATCACATTATCAATTTTAATTTAGATTTAAATAATTCAACTGCTACCTTTTCATTGGTCCATGTGGACAAAGGTATGGTACCTTATGGGTATCATAGAAACTACCTATTCTAAATATGTACTTATTTTAATAATTCTAGTAATTAGTAATAAGCAATTTCAACCTGACTTATTTTAATTATTACACAATTTAGCACATTAAATCAATAGTTAGTGTTTTGGTAAAAGTTAACCCAGATAACGCTAATAAGCTGAATATAGAGATTACTAAATGGGCTCTATGGGTATGTTTGACACAAATAGTTGAACAGATATTTTTATGAACTTTTCAGTAACTGTTAGCTTTTAGTAACTAAAAAGATCTTAAAATAAAAAAGTGATAGTTATTTGACAAAAAGCTGACTAATTGATTTAGTTATGTTTGACATACAAGCTATTGGGGCCAGTGGCGGAACCAGGAAAAACATTAAGCAGGGGCACCATCATATTAATAATAATTAATAACATTATCTTGACTATCACACCAATAAAACATACTTCATCCGCTCCTAACTTTGTCTCATTTTATCTTATTCGTTCGTCTCATTTAAGTTTGTTACGTATCAATTTGATAATATTTGAGTAGTTATAATTCACTCTTACTTTATTTAGACTTTATCAATTCAATTTCAACCACAAAATTACATTTTTCTTAAAAGTTGTGTCACATCCTCTTGTCCCAAACATAATGAGACGGGGGTAGTAACAAATTTGAAGAACTAGCACCCAAACTTATACATGCTTTAGTCCAGAGAAAATATTTCTCAATTAACATTCCCTAATACGGAGTAATAATTACTGAAAACTAAAATAATTAATTCAAACTACTATAAATTCATAACTTAATACCAATACTAGAGTAATACATAATCATTATATATAAATCAAACTATTTTACACCACTTATTTTTCAAATCGTGTTTATGAATTTTAAAAATGCAATAATGAAATACCAAATACTCCGTATTTAATTTAATTAAAAGATGAAAAAAACGGGAAACCGGACGACGTAGGGCGGACTGCGGGACGAGAACGGTGGCGGACGCATGGCGGTGGCCGGCGAGCTAGCTCCAGGAGCCCTGACGGTTGGCGGTCCTGAGTGGCTCTGCTGCTTGCCTGATTGCGCACATCAGCACATGGCAGATCTCTATAACTTGTTTGCTGGACGCACTTGGTCTGTTTAGTGTTTGCTTGGTTTGGACTGTTCACTGTTGGGCCTGCCTTGGCCCGATCGGCCCGTAGCTTGTTTTTTCCTGGCCACCAAACGACGACGTCTCACTTAAAAATTACTCCGTAAAACAAAACCCTGCTCTATTGCTCGACCAATCTTCCCAATCCCCCACCCGGAAAACAACATCCAAGCCCGCCGGAAAATATGGAATAAACCAGTCCGGCGGCCCCTTCAACCCTATCCGACGCTACCTATACCCTAGCTAGTACGTGCGAAGCAGGGGCACCGGCCCCCCTGGCCCCCCTGCCAGATCCGCCCCTGATTGGGGCTAGTTGGGGCTACTTAGTAGCATTTGAGATGCTACTCCCCGTAGCATCTCAAAATTGATCTTTTAGAAACTTTTTAAACAGTGAGAAAGCTAGAAAGAAGGTAGGGACTTATGTCCACCCACATGCTCTACATGTTTTCAATACTATGTAACTTACGCATGGTTTGTGTGGAGTACTTTTAAACCAAAGTCTATTCAATAAGCAAAAATGATCTTTGTACCCACTCTTATACCCACTTTTGTACACACCTATGTTTGTGAAGTGTTTTTTTTGTCTATGAACCCCGGCTCACATACAATATTTTGCACAGACAAAATATTGTTTGTGAACCCGGATTCACAGACAAAAAAAACCTCCACAAACATGGTTGGTATAAGGTGGGTATAAAAGTAGGTACATCAAGCATTGTTGATTCAATAAGTCTTTAATACTTTGTACTTCATAAGTTATTAGTAATTGTCACACTTTGTGATTCGATAACATCAGTGTGACAAATATAATTAAAAGAGGAAGTCACAGATTCAAAAATTATCCTAATAAAAAATGTTGACATTTAACAGAATAGGTAATGACAGACCAAAAGGTATAACGAAATAAAAAGTTATTAGTAATTCAGTAATAAAATTTAGGAAATATCGCAATTTTGGTCCCCCAGTTAGCCACCATATTGAAATCTCAGACCCATGTTTTTGCTTTTTTAAATGTCACCCCCGATTTGTCAGAATTGTTTTAAATGTCACCCCTGCCGTTAAAAATATTACAAACTCCGTATGGTTTTTCATTTTTTCAGGGATAAACATGTAACTTCGCATTCTTATACGTTTAAATGCCTAATCGAGTATAAACTAAACTTTCTTTGTATAATTTAGGTGAGGTATACACCATTCGCTTGGGAAGCACTCTTCCATTCGTCCGTTCTTCAGCCATTTGGATTTTTCAAGAGGTGCCACCATTGTCATATGATTGAGGATTCTTCATCTTTAGCTTCAATTCGACCTTAAAATAGAAATCTTGGCTTCAATATAGCTTGCATATTCAAACGCCATGTCCAACGGAAAGTTGCCGAAAAGAGTTCAGAGCAAAGGATTAAGCAAAGCATTTCAGTTGGAACCGATAAGCGTGATAAAAGGTTGACGATAACTAGATTTAGTGACTTAAATATACAAGGATGCAAAGTTACATGTTTACCCCTGAAAAAAATGGAAAGCCACATTGGAATTTGTAAGATTTTTAACAGCAGGGGTGACATTTAAAACAATTCTGACAAATCGGGGTGTGACATTTTAAAAAGCAAAAAAAATGGGTCTGAGAATTCAATGTGGTGGCTAATTGGGGGGATCGGAACTGCGATATTCCCTAAAATTTATTGACTAGCCCTCTTGAATCCTTGATAGCCACCACCCTATAGTGTTGATGAGCTCAATATATTTTCTCAATATTACTAAGCTAGAAATAAAGAGAATATTACTCGAAATAGGATTAAAAAGGTTTGAAAATTCCAAAATATGACTGCCATGTTTTTATTCCCAAAATATGACTGATTACTGTCATGTTTTGGCAGTACCAGACTTCAAACTTGGCAGTAATTACTCCTATTTTATTGGAAATAAAAAACATGGCAGTCCTATTTTGGAATTTTCAAACTGTTTTAGTCCTATTTTGGGAACTTTCCCAGAAATAAATCACAATTCGCTATTAAGAGCCTTTTATATAACTCCCATTTTAAGCTTATCAGACAACTTTTATAAGCATCCAACTTTTGATTTCACGTGCTAAACTCTTTAATAATCAAAATAAAAAATAAGTAAGACTAGAGTTATTTTCTAGCTAGATTGACTGAAGTTGCTATGGATGACCATTTTAGCAATTTTCCGTATAATTGTTTCTTTATTTTATTAATAAAATATATGGAGTAGTATTTAATCAATATAATTTTTATATTTCAACAGATTCAATCACTTCAACTAGAATTTAATCAATTTCAACATATTCAGCTGATTCAATAAATTTCAGTGTTATCAAACGGACTCTAAGTCAATCGGTTAATGCCAAATCTACAAACAGGCAATTAATAATTTCTAATCACGTATATATAAATTAATGACAAAAATACAACTACACAAAACTAATAGGCAAAAGTATTATTTGTATGGTATATTTTTGCGAGGGTTGAATTCATTTTTTTTACAAAGTATGACATGTGTTTCAATTTCGTTATCACAACAGGGGCATGACGCCTAATGTCGTTAGAAATCGTCGGAAGAAGACGATGAGCGGTAACTCCTATTTTCAAAAGTGTCCAAAAAATTAAAAGAAAAATACTATGAGATGTGCCTCGTCAAGGAGACCTTCAGATCATCTTTTTTGTTTCCAGCCACTTTTGTCGCCAGAAAGCCTACCGAAAAGTGATATTAGCAAATTCATTTGTAATTAAAAAATCCAAACAGAGCCAAAAATCTAAAGTGAAAAATGATTTGGAAGTCTCCTACAATAGGAAGTGGGAAATAGAAAGTATGAAAATGGAAAGGTGCTAATGAGTTTGATTGTCATAAATAGTGTGTCTATAATTTGAATTACAACTTGCCTTTTATAGGCATTTACAAATGGAAACAGCTATTCACAATAAATGACTAATTAATTACAATATTTATATGGAATTAAATAAATAATTTAACACTGCATTAATTGCTTGACTGTTACTCTTTCGTCGGACTGATAGGCAGGCTCCAAATTTGAGCTTGGGCCTACTGGTTCAGGTCGTGGGCTTGGACTCACGAGTCCAAGTTCGGTGCTTAGTCCGATTAGGCTCTGGGCCTAGTCCCATAACCCCATCGCTAAGAGTATGTAACGGTTGTGGGTTCCCAATTACAAAAAAAGATTGCAACTTGTGTCCTGGGCGCCTAGAATAAAAATGTTTTTACTTTGTTTGTTTCAGTCCCAAACCAGACCAGACCTAACCAGATCATATCAGACCAAACCAGACCAGACAAGACTTGAATAATTATAAAATATACAAAGGTCAGATATTTACCAGATCAGAGCAGAGCAGACCAGAAAATTTCATTCCAAGTAAAAACATCCTAATAGTTGACAAAGCTTGATAAAAATATACTTCCTTCGTCCCTTGAATTTTATCATTTTTTAGTTTTCTAGTCAACAATGTTTTTTAGTTTACTAGTCAACTATGTTAAACAGTGGCATTAAATTGTTATTTGTTAAATAAACTTTCATAAATATACAATTCTTCTAACTTTCACAAAAGAATACTAATTAAAATCATTTACCAAAGTTTACCGCCATTCGCTTGAAAGTCAAAAATGCAAAGTTCTAAAGAATGGATGGTAAATACTTCTTTTTTTTGCAATAAATAACTACATATTTGTAACAACCTACCTTACATGAGTTTAATGAGATTAATTACTGAGAGCATGCGAAGTCGATTATGATTAAAATTAGTAGAGAACGTCTTAAAGTTTAATAATGTCATTCTCATTATTAAATTGCAATTTTAAAGGATCACTCGACGTACACCTATTATTATAAGGCCCCCCATATAATATGTAATCTTGTGCAAGCTTATAAACATTAGGATCTAAAACTGACGTCGGCTCCCGCGTAGAAGTATTTTACCGAGTAATTTGCTTTGACCTGTGAAATAGTATAATACAAATACAAACAATGTAGGAGTACTTTAATTTCGATTGACCTAGTAGATTAATCCACGTATCAATGCATGTCATTGTGTAGAATCATACGTAGTATTAGTAATCATCATAATGTGTATTATTCAAGATGTTATACATTTGTTTATTATTTATTAAAAATTGTGAGGAACATATATTTCAGCATGCATGTTCATCACCCTAACAAGGCTTGACAATTTAAAAGTGCATAAATGAGTCAAGAGAAATCAATAAAATCATAATTGGGGTATAATTGTGATACTCCCTCCGTCCCAATTTGATGGTCTCATATTTTCTTTCTGGGCCGTCCCAAATTGATAGTCATATTTCCCTTTTTGGAAAGAAAGATGTGGTCCACATTATTTCACCTTTTTCTACTCAAATCCCAACCACAATTTTTACCTTTTCAACCATTTTCTTAATCTTTGAGCCCAAAAGAAATGAGACTCTCATTTTGGAAGGAAGTAGTATTATACTAACAGTTAATATTTCGTTTCCAAACCGGTTTAAAACAGATAAAATTCTCTAAATATGTACTCTGTATAAATCATTTCAATTTTTTTTGGGAAAGTTCCTGAAATGGGACCAAAAACGTTTGTAAATTCCAAAATAGGACTGTCATGTTTTTATTCCCAAAACAGGAGTAATTACTGTCAAGTTTGAAAAATACTGCCATGTTTAAAGTCTGGTACTGCCAAAACATGACAGTAATTAGTCCCATTTTGAGAATTAAAAACATGGCAGTCCCATTTTGGAATTTACAAACGTTTTTAGTCCTATTTAGGGTAAATTCTTTTTTTTTTCAAATAGGAGTTACAATGTACTATTATTCTTCCTAAAATAGGAATAATGTACTCCAGGAAAGTTTTTTTCTTTTTATCCTTTTAATATACTCCGTAAGACTAACTCCTATTTTAAGAAGAAAACATGCTTGATCATATTTTAGAAACTAGTTTTCAAGCCCGTGCGATGCACGGGTAGTACGTAATTTAGCTAAATTTAAATTTTATTTTTTTCAAAATCATATATAATGTGATGCAAAAGCAAAATAAACTCAGGGGTTAGGTTGTTTAATTTCAACTTAATAGACTTAATGACAATTGACAACTTAATTAATCATTCAATCATTAAGTAATGTTTACTTACTACTTAATTGAAAATATGACTTAATCATTCAGTCAAAAAACTAACTTAATCCTTAAATTGGAGAATAACAGTTCTTCACATTAAGACGTCTATTGAGACGTTTTTTATGTCATTTTTTTTTTCTTCAAATTTTCAATTAATAAATGAATTTTTTCATTGACACTATAAATCAAGAATAGTATGGAATTGTTTATTTTACACGATTCAGACTGTTTATTCAGCATACAAAATAAACAGTCTCAAATACAAATATCATTTAATCAGACATCTTAACCTAGACATGCATGTTAATCTAGACATGACATAAAAAAAACTCTTAGTTTAATATAGATCCCGTTTGATAAAACTGGAATTGATTGAATCAACTGGTTTTGCAGAAATTGATTAAGTTCTGACTGAATGGTATGCATAATTAATTTTAAATTTTAATAGTGAGATGTTACATTTAACCCATAATTTCGTCACTTTGAAAATGTTTAAAAGTGTAGTTTTTAAAATTTCAACTCTTTTCTAAATTGCACAAATCTGAGGTGTCTAAACTAATTAAAAAAATTGAAGATACCACGGAATCCAAATGTATTCCTTCGTTCATTCTCAATTCAAATGCTTGATCCATCCATGTAGAGCATGGTACCATATATAGCACATTTCTAGTGAGTGGGATTCATTATGCATTATTCCAAATGGCATTGTATTTTTGTTGACGGTAAATGGTTATTTCTGATTCATTGTGTTTATTCAGAAGAATTTTTTTGTATCTTATTAACTAATTCTGCCGTTTGTATTCACGCATAAGCTATATAGTTATTTTGTACTTTCCATAGAAAATCAACTATTATTAATACTTTTTCGATCTATTTTCGTATATTCAGTTTTTCAGTTTGGATGACATCAGAGAGGCGGGTAACACGAACTTTAATTTCCAGTCGGACTTTGATGATATGTATCAAGTTGACGTATTAGAAAATAATTTCCGCATTTTATGTAATACATGCATAGTATTAATCAATCAAGTATAATGCATAATATCAAGCATCATAAACATATTAATGGCAAAGTATGATATATACTAATGTATATAGTTTTTAATAATATATTAGTAAAATACTGTAGAAACTTATTGTGATGACATTCTTGATGTATGAACTCTAAACAATGGAACTCTCCAAACGAAGGAGAAACTCTATCAATTACTAAAATTTATAAAACTGAATAATGAAAACATACTTTAGTTTACATTCTCTTCCTTTTTATAATAGCAAGTGTTCAATTATATGATGATCAATATGTAAAGTGTAATAGCATATAGCTGTGCTATACGGAATTTTTATGTTTTTAAATTCTGATTTTAGAAACACCAAGAAGCCTACATGAACGTGATTTTAATGTTGAGAAGTTCTGAATTTATGTTTGGAGACCTACTAAAATTTGATTCCTTTGCTACTGTAATCAACATGTAAAGTTTCCTTTGTCATAAATATTTAAATCTAAATATGGTAAAGTATAGCATACATCTATATGTAGGTTTTATGTTTCCAAATGCTTAAATTGAAAATTCAAAATAAAGCTTGCATCTTTACGTAGGTTTGGATGTTGCTAAAGTTATCAAATAAGGTGGATTTCCATATCAACTATAATATAACAATAAAAAGTTAAAAATAATTAAATATTGTTATATATGATAACATGGTAAGGTTATGTGGCACATTGTATTCTCTTAAAAAGTTCCTTTTATATATATATATATATATATATATATATATATTGATTATAAAAATTTATAAATTTTTGTATATTTTTTGTAACAATCAGAGTACAAGTAAAGCAGATATATCACTTTAAAATACATATGTTTATTAAAGTGTTAATTTTTATCTTTATTTTTATATATTCAATATTGATGTCATATGAAAGATAATAAAAAATTATGAAATTTAATATATTTTTTGTAACAATAAGAGTACAAATAAAAAAATTATTTTAGTTTAAAATAAACATAGGATTTTATTATTTGAATTGCATGATTTTAAGAAGTATTTTAAAAAGTTGTGTTACGTAGCATTCCAACTTATAGATTAGTTCTAATCTAAGTTAAATACGTATGTATCGGAAGATTTATTAACATACCAAATAAGATGGATTTTCATATCAACATGTAATATAACAATAAAAAGTTAAAAAGTTAATTAAATAATAATTATAAATGATGACATGACAAGGTTATGTGGTACATTGTATGCTCTTAAAAAGTTCCTCTTTTATATATATATATTGATTATCTATGTTATAATCCTACGTTAAGTAATTTCTGTTTAAAAAATTATTTCGACAATTATAATTAAAATTAGTAAAGTAGGGAGTACATTAGTTAATAGTGTCGTCTTTGTTGTAATTCAATTACAATTATAAAAGGTCGCCCAAGCTGTGTTCAAATTGGCCCCCCCACAATCTTGTGGAAGCTTATAAACATTAGGATCTAAAACTAATGTAGGCCCCAAGACCTTTTAATAATAAAAATGTGACTTGTAAGAGGTGGCTATTGGATTTTTCCGTTTGTAGGGTTAAGAAATGCTTTGCTGTATGTCTTTTCTACACGCATTTGGATAATTTTTCTTTAATTAACTAGTGAAACCAAATATTAATCAACATTTGCTAATTCGGCAATTCACAATTGTAGGCAAAATGTTAATGTAACCTCACGTAAAATCGTTATGTATAACACATAGAACATACACTTGATGTTAAATTTGAGGTACTTTTTTTATAGAACACATAAGATTTAAAGATTTATAAAAGGAAAGATGCTAGATCAATGAAGACCAAGAGAGGAAAGGATGTAGTCAAATTCAAGGTTCGTTGTTCCAAGTATCTTTACACCCTGTGTATGTTTGATTCAGAGAAAGCTGAAAAGTTGAAGCAATCTCTCCCTCCAGGTTTGCCCTGGGGCATGGGCAACAGGGCATGCGCCCTGGGCCCATTGCTCCCCTAGGGCCCATAAGTTTCCCTGTTGTATATATATATACGTAGTACATTTTTTAATAATATATGATAGTATACATTATATATCTATAAAAATTTAAAAATAAAATCAAACTTATAATCTTTTATACTTTCAATTCAATATTCAACAACATCTACAAGTTTAAAATTAATATTCAAGTTTAAAAATTTGAAATTAAACATCCACACTGGAATTCATTCGAAACAAACTTCACCATTTCTTTTGATTCATTAAAAGTTAGCACATAAATGTTCATCTTTTCATCTACTTCCCTCATACAAACTCATGATCTATTGATAATATTTTAAGAGCATCTCTAATGCTATAATGTGTACGGTGCACATGTGTCATGAGAGATAGCCACATAAATATTAGCAAATAAATTATCTCTCTCCTTATTTGAATGATTTTATACAATTTTAGTAAGTTTTCTCCACAATGGGAAGAAGACCGTCTAGATGTTGACATTGTGGCAGACATTGCAGAGAAAAACTTACCAAATTTGTATAAGATCATTCCAATAAGGAGATAGGTAGATAGTTTATTTGATACAACGTAATATTTATGTGGTTGTCTCTCATGCCACATGTGCATCGTGCACATTGTAGCATTGGAGATGCTCTAATAATTTTCTTTGATTCTCTCATGTAAGTGATCAAAAGAATTTATAAATTTGCGGTTTGTTTTAGTCTAGTGAGAATGTAATTTGAAATATGAAAACGTTACTTCATATGAGATATAACTTTCACATATTTCCCAAATTCAAAATTCTTTATAGCAAGTAATAACTGTACTACTTTTCCATTTGACCGATTTAGGTACATAGTATTCTCGAATGTCACTTATCAAATATTTAAATATAATTTTTCTAACCGTCTCATTTATTAATTTCTTTAATGTGTTATACTTGTATTTAGATAGCAAAATTGCTTAATTTTACTTGGTTTTTACGAAATGTATAAACATTCACACGTTATTTCTAAGGCCTACTCTATTTATACTGCCCCAGGCCCATAAAATCTCAAGACCGGGCCTGGGTTTGAGTGTGCGAGACCTTTAAAGGACTTGTGAAGTACTATTTACCCTTGAAGGGCTCTTTTTTCTGGTTCCGTTATTTGTTTTAGTTTTCTGCCAACATTGACATTTTAGTATGTGTTGTAGTGTTTCTCTCACTGATAGCTGAAATGTTGAGCTATAATATTATTTATCCTTTTTCCTTAAAAAAATTGCAATAGTTTGTTTATTTCGACTAGGGGAAATAACACTAAATAACAATTATTATCAGTTTATCATGCGTAGATTAACAATAATACATACTCAAAAATTCATTTCATACAAAACCAAGTTCATCACTTCAGATAATTGCCTGCCAACGGAGAATCTGAATACACAACTAAAACTTTACAAAAAACCTTAAAAGAATAAAAGGCGGCATAGTATGAGGACTAGATCCAGTCTAAAAATTTCCCTAGGAGTAGTTTGTTATTTTTAATTTCTTTTCTGTAATTTTCCTATTTCCCTCTGCATTGTACTTTTCTTTCTTATCAATAAAATTCACCTTTTTTGTCAAATAAAAAAACCCAATGAGTATCGTCTTTATTATGATATTTGCTCACTTATTTTATTGTAGCTTATTAAATATGTATAGTAGTTGCTAATTCAAGTTTAGTCAGTTCAAATATACGTGTATGTTTCATCCTCAAAAGTTAATCCTGATAGAAGTTGTTCTAAGTGATTTAATTTAACTAAGTGATATATCATCTATTATAGAAAGATGATAACATAATAGTTAAAATCTGATCATTAAGTGAGGGAAAGTTAGATGAGATGTTAAAAAGAGTCCGACCATATATACTCCGTATGTAATTACTATGGTCTATGTATTTAGATGAGAGGAAAAGAACAAATTTGCAGAAAGAGAAAGAGGGAAAAATATAAGAAATGGTCCTAGTTTGATACCACTAAAAATTATAGTGTTAGATACCAAAATAAGAGTATTTATCTTTGATTCTCGTTTTAGACCTCCTCCTATCTATGTTAAACATTTTGTGTGATGTTTTACATTCCCCTTGTGCATGTTAATTACCACCAATCTCATAGTTTAGCAACAGTGGCGTAAAAAGGGAAATGAGAAATGAGAATAAGAAATTGCAAAGGAGATTTGTTCAGCGGAGAGAGAAATGAGAAGAACAACATATTAATTACTTTAATGGGAAAGTGATAAATTTTTTTGGGTAACCAAAAAGAAAAAGTTAACAAAGTCATGTCCAACGAAACGGAGGGAGTATATTCTTGTTTCGCGATGTCGTTGCATTGAAACTTTACGAGATTTTACTCTTGACGAGCTATACAAAAATGTCATGCTCCTATTTTTGTACTTTCGCTATGATTTAGTCTTATTTGGGCCATTTTCGAAGATAATATTTGATGTGCATATATATACTAACATTAATTTATAAAGGACGGACAGTGAGGAACAAGAACATTCCTTTTAACCTAGATAGATAAATAGGAATAGAGAAGAAGAGAGAGAGTAGGTAATTAACGTTGTCTAGACAACTACTTAAATGTAGGCTTATATTGAATTGAAGAAGGAAGTATAGACAAAATGGCTTATATTGCTTGTTGGGTTCATGCAATGCACAAACCACAAATATAATGTTATCTAGCTTTTTATGCATGGGTTCATCCACGTCTACCCATGTGAACATGCGTTTTAATTAAAAGTTAATAAACCACAAGTTTAGCAACAAAGAATACTGGCCATGCACCTCAGCACCTGACTGGCCTGCCTCCAGGGTTTGATTAACATCCAGTCTAGTCAGTCAGTCATGTTTAATTCCGGGCCGGCAGCCACTTGATGACTACTTCAGTCATATATACCGCTTGGGTCCTATGGATCTATCTATCGTTCAACCGCTGTTTAATTGGCTACTAGCTACTCATTCATGATTGTAGCTTAGCCTGCTAGGCTTGTAGCTTGACAAGCAATCCAAGACACCTTGGCACGTGAAAACCAGACCCTACTGTTCACATGGCAATGCGCCATTCCACTGAGGCTAGGGGTGAAGCCAAGAGGGTATTGGAGTACATTCGATTTGATATATTGTGAGTCCCGTAATTCATTGCTGAGTATTCAAAAGTGATGACTTTGTTTGCAACATTAGGTTTTGCAAATCATTCTTCCTCCGTTTCTTTTGTTTGCAACATTAGGTTTTGTGAAAAGTTTTAATGGAAAAAAAGTAGAGATAGTGTAAAGTGTTAAAGTAATAGAGTAACAAATCGATGATAAAGTGATATAGTAGGGGATCGAAAGTAATTAAAGCTAAAAAGTAAGGGAGTTTTTGTATTTTGATTGATAAAATTTCGGTACAAAGAAAATATTGCAAAGATTAAAATGTTAATTGAAAAGGAAATGTCGCAAAGAATTGAATATGCAAGTACTATCTAAAACTTGAAAATTGTATACTCCCTTCATCCCAACCTCATTTGCAAACCTTTCTTTTTTATTGTTCCAAAATGATTATCCACTTTTTTTTAAAGTAAAACGTCTATATATTTAAGAAGTAATTTCCAGTATATAACCAAAACAACAATCGTGGACAGAAATGTGACCATGTTAATCTTAGTGACTATAGTTACACCCAAATGTTGCATCACAGTGACTATAAACTTACACTTAGTAATTAATAGTCACATTTTTGTCCATAAATTTTTTATTAGTAATATTTTAGGGAAAACATCTATATTAAAAGGGTTTTTTCCCAAAAATATTACTAAAATAAAACCTATTTACACAAATATGACTAATAGTTACTATAATGTCATGTCATGATAACTTAAGTATAAAAATTGGGCAAAAGATACTAAAGTTTCCAAAATCGGGTGTATGTACTTCATATACTAGCTAGCTAGCTGCATGGTCGTCGTGCATGTCTGAGTTCAACAGTTAATTCGCCTAAATTATATGTAATGCTTGCTTTATTATGCACATTTGTTTTTCTCGTGTGGTGTATATAATGGGCTCGTTATTTAATATTTATGGTGTCCAAGGGATCAAGCTAAGGGTTGTCATGAGTCATGACCACCCCTGATCAAATACTTCATAGACATCAAAGTCTTTAAGTCTTCTTGGAGAATTCAGTGTATCATTTGTTGTCTGATGTCACTGTGATAACTTGTCTTCGACTTTATTTTGCAGCCACAGTTTTTTTTGCACCCAGTAAAAACACATACTCGTATTGTATAGTACCCACTTGGATAGCTCAATTCGTTGAGTGACGTGGTAGGAAATTTGGAACATTCATCAAGGATCGTAACATGCGGTTGCCGTGTGGAGTTTACAGCTCCGATGTGCTGTGTTGAACTTCTGGTTCGCACAAGTACAAGGTCTATCACCATTAAGCTGACTGAGTCACCGTGACTTGCATCCTCTCAAGTGTGTTGTCGGTCGGAACATAGGGAGCCCTTTGGGATTGAGGATTCAACCATTTTGGAACATTAAATACACTTATTGCCGATAGAGAGAAAGGATTTGGCATATCTACCATGCTTTGGCAATAAAATAGGGTGTCTGATACTCTAATATTTTAAGAGCCTCCAATAAAAGAATAACGATATCTTATTGAAAAGACCACTTTTTCGCCAAATTTGAGGCCCTAACATTTCAATTGGGTCCATCTGCGCAAGGCATATTGCCTTAAGGCCTCCAACGAGCCTTTTAAACAAAATTTGATTATTCCCTTCATGCATAAACCAACCTTTTAGGGGCGGCCACGACAAGCTAAAGTTTTGACCCTTGAGATAATTATATTTGGAAGTCATGGTAAAAGATCATAAAATATGTATACTCCCTACTATTTAAAAAGTTTCTAAAAGCGTCATGTTTTGCATGATAATTTTTGTAACTTTGGTACATATGTAAAACTTTCATAATTATTTTTCATGTTTAAAAATATTAAGTTCAGAAATTTATAAAAATATTTCGTTATCTTCTGAAAATTGATAGTTGATAATTGGGATTAATAAAAATAGATCGATTATAGTTTACGCATAGTTCGCATTTAAAATCGACATGCTATACCAGATGTACCCGATTTTGAAAACAAATGGTCCATATAGTTGGGACCATCCAGGCGTAATCGATAATTATGATTATTAACATCAAATCGAGAATAGTTAAGATAATTGTTTTCAATTTTTTCCTATAAAAAATAAAAGATCTGTTTTGAGAACTATATCAAACAGTCATGCTTTTATCAAACAGTTGTCACCTTTTTACTTTCAAGATTTTTTCAGTCATTAAAAACTACGGAGTAATAATTACTTAAAAGCTCGCAAAATCTTTTTAGCTAATTAATTATGCTGAACATGATTTAAAACTATGTTTGACACTGGCTAAACTTTTTAGTAATCATTAGTTTCTAAACATGCGTTTATGCTAGCTGGTGCTCCTCCTTACTCCTTAAATGGTGCCTAATAATACCGCTGCCTACGAAATTTACGATATTGTTATTTGCTTCCCGGAATTAAACACACATCGAAAAAAGTTAACTCCATAAAAAAAATAATCCGCCCAAACGGTGTCAAACGGCAGCTAGAAAATTTCTGGTTTTTATTAAATGTACTGGTGTTTGCCACTAACCATTATTATATATATTTATATATATTGCCTCCCACTTGACTTGTCAAATAAAAATAATAAATTAATAATAATTAATAATAATAACTTATGGTTCATTGTTTAACGTCGCATTCTTCGTTTTCATCTTTTCGTACAGTAGAAACTAGAATGCACCTGTCAATAATACTTTGATATGTCGGGATTTTTTTTTTAATTTATTTACTCCGTTTTGTATTTTAGCTTTCTGGATATGAGACCGATCGAGAATCAGTCTTTGTTGGAGCAATAATGCAGAATGAAACAATTTAATATTTGTATTTGTGATGGTTTATGCGTATATGTATGTATTTATCTGATTCAACGATTATTGTATTGATCTGAGAAAATTTGTTCCAATCATAGTTATTCAGATATATAGCAAATTAAAAGCATAGGAATACCTAAACTTGTAGTATATGTATGTTTATTTCGTCACATGGATTTGGTTCGTAGCCCCGCAGTATACTAGAAGACATGCATAGCTTTAATCCGCCTACCATTATGATTTAAGATGATTAATGGTGAATGGAAATGTGATCAACCGTATTATATTTAAATCAAACGTGAAGACAATATTGTCAATCGCATCATTTATATATCTAATGCGGAGTATCTTGTAATGACCAACTAAAGGCGGATGAACTTACATCAAAATCAATGTGAACCAATGTACACGTAAATTGTGGATCTGTACAAAAATATGTCAACCCATTCGGCCCACCGATGGATTGGATCGGGCCCGTTATCATACATGGGCGGGCTTGAAAAAGGGTGTAGGCATGTTTACACCGATAAGCCCAGCCTTGTACACTCAATAATCAATCCAGAGTATGTGTATATACTTATTTATTTACTTACTTATTGATGGCTTTACCGACCCTAGGGCCGGGGTAGCGGAAAAGTGAGAAGGAGAGACTGAAAAGTACTCCATACAGATTGAGTATAAAATTGGGAAGAGTAACAGTCAGCTTGAACGTGAGAATGGCGATCCCTTTTCACAAGTTGGAAGGTAATATTTATAATGTAAAGTGTAATATTTGGGCAACAAGTAAAAATATGCTAGTCTAATAGTAAAGTGACACGTGTAAATTAAGCTTGATTGGTAAGAGAACATGTACAGCCGGTTGATTGGTACTATGGATAACCGAATTGATTCCTTTTGTACTGGACTGCATAAGGAAGCCAACGTGTAAGCCTAGAATCTTCTGTGTGTTACCATCCGGGTGACGTCAACCCTGGAAAGTTGTCATGTTGGTGCCACAATTGCAATTGTTTATGCAGAACTTGAGTACTCGAAAAATAGTCAAGTCCACAACCTTCCCCAAGGCCAATTCACGCAATCTAGGTATAACAGCAATGTTATTACTAGCATTATCAAAACCAATAGCAAAAACTTTATCAATCAAATTATATTCAGTTATAATACGCTCAATGAGAATATAAATATTATCACTGGTGTGTCGGTCATTAAATTCTCGAAAAGTGATAACACGTTTATGCATATCCCAATTAGCATCAATATAATGTACAATCACATCCAGATAATACAAATGATGATAAGTATCCTCCCATATATCACTACAAATACTAACACATCCGTCAAAGTTTGTGAAAAAAGTTTTTAATATATCCTTTTCTAAAACATATTGCCTTGTAACTTCTTTTTTAATGGTTTTGCGACTGTAGTTTCGAAATTGAGGATTTAATGAACTTTGAGCATTAGCACGTAAAGCAAGACTTTTAGAAAATATATAAGGTGAATTTTCTTCAACAATTAATTCAAAATAGCAGTTAAATACTTAAATGTTTGGAATCATCATAAGAGAAATTACCAAACGGTAAGCCATTTGCAAAGCTCGATATATGTGTTTGCGTTCCCTTGCCTTTTAGTTTCGTATACTCCACGGGGTGACGAGCCTTTACATGCCTATGTGAAATCCCAAAGTTATATTTTTGTTACAATGGTTGCAAGTTGCCCATCACTTCTCGCTATCCGTTTCTTTCCACTTTTTGAAATTATTTTTCATAAGGAGAGATTCATTTTTCTTACCGGGTTGGGATGAACCAGGCTCGTCCTCATTGGGGGTTTGCTCGTCGTCTTGTTCCTCCTCGGCTATCGCCGGCTCCTCATCGTCGTCATCCTCAAGCTCTTTGTTAATCTCGGCAATGTCTTGTTGTTGAGATAGTTGCTCGTCGGACATTGCATCTCTCTGGTTGTAAGTCATCTCAAAATCATATCGACTTTGAGAAGAAGACCCGACATTTCCTTAACTTTTGCCTCGCGAATTAGGATGCTTCTTCGCAATCTCCTTCTTTCGATTGCGAGGTTACTCATCTTAAAATGTAACAAATATTAAATTCTAACAAATATGTTAATGTGAGTACAAATACAATGCAACTAATATAAAAGGTAACTAAAATTTCACTTTATGTAAGAAAATATGAGTTTAATGTACCTAAAATGTAAGTAATTTGTAACAAATACTTATTTGTGAGTACAATTAAAATGTGACTTTAAAATAAAAATGTGACTTTTATATTAAAATGTAAGTAGTATGATAATTTAACAAAAATGTGACTTTTATATTAAAATGTGACTAGTCTACAAGTCCATAAAATATTGAATTGTGAGTACAAATAAAGTTCAACTACTTTAATAGTTTAATCTAACAAGTATAGTAAAATTATCTAAAATGCAACTACTTTAGTATTTTAAGCTAATAACTTTTATATGATTAATATATGTAACAAATATGGTTAATTAATATGATAATGTGACAACTATAGTAAAATTAACTATAATGCAACTACTTTAATATTTTAAGCTAACAACTTTTATATGAATAATATTAATATGAAATAAATATTTTTTTAATTAATATGATAATGGGACAAGTATAGTAAAATTAACTAAAACGCAACTAACTACTTTAATATTTTAAGCTAACAACTTTTATATGATTAATATTAATATCTAACAAATATGATTAATTAATATGATAATGCATGTGAGAAGTATAGTAAAATAAACTAAAATGCAACCACTTTAGTATTTTTAGATAACAACTTTTAAATGATTAATATTAATATGTAACAAATATGGTAAATTAAAATGATAATGTAACAAGTATAGTAAAATTAACTAAAATGCAACTAGATTAATATTTTAATCTAACAACTTTTATATGATTAATATTAATATGTAACTAATATGGTTAATTAATTATGGTAATACCCGGCTGGCTATACCATGCGCACGGTACAGCTGGCTATACCATGAATATTGAACACGAACCCGGCTGCAACTCATCTGCAAAGACGAAGAAGGACATCAACAAAGACGGAACATCGACTGCCCAGGTCTCCAACTCGCGAAGCAGCCCAAGCTGCCACATACTCAGATCGATTGGTGCAGCGAAACATGGCTTCGCTTTTGACCTGAGATTCAGATTATTCCCACCCCCTGTTTCCGAGCTATCTTATAGAAAGAAGAAGGGAAAGGGGTTGAAAGCTCTTTGTGGATCTGTCATATTGTATCCAAATGAGTTTAATATTAAAATCAAATGACTATAATGTCTAAAATGAACGAATATACATAGATGAATATTGAACACATAAGAAATGAGTGTTTATGTTAAACTCAAATGCGTGTCACGCCCAAAATGAATGAGCATACACAAATGAGCTTTTGAATTTTTTGATACCCAGTTTGTAAGTTATGTATGTTCATTTGGATTCGATTTATGCTCATTTTAAAAGGTAGGACATTTCAGACATATCATATTATATTAGAAATGAGTTTTATGTTAAATTCAAATGAGTAAAACGTCCAAAATGAATGAGAACACACAAATGCATTTTTTTATTTTTTTGATACTCATTTTGTAAGTTATGTATACTCATTTGGTAGTGCTTTATGCTCATTTTAAAAGGTTGCACATTTCAAACATATCATACTACAATAGATTCACATATTGAAATTGATTATAGACATAACTTAAGACTTTTTAATAAACGAAAAAATAATAAACAGAAAGTGATATATAAGGTATGAAGCAGAGTTCAATGATGCTCACTGTTAGGCTCCTAATTACGTGTGGACCCGAGCCGGGTCGGGCCTAGGAAATTTGGGAGCAGGCCCGAGCCCGGCCCGTGCTGAGGCCGGTTCACCCGCCCGGGTCCCGGGCCGGGCCACCCACCGGGTCGGGTCGGGCCTATAATTTTTTTTCCCCTTTTCTACTTATTTATACAACTTTTGCATATTAAAAACAAGCTTCAAGTGCATTTATGTGAAATAGGAACTACATTTGATAATTGAGAACAAAAATACAACATGAAATACATTTTCTAATAAATAATAATATAATTAATTCTAAGTTGTAACCAATTAATTAATTTGAGAAGCGCTAGATATAAAAAAAATGAACGTATATTTATTTGAAATATGAACTACAAGTTTACAAATTAAAATAGAGAATTGAGGGAAAAATTAGAACATGAAATACATTTTATAATAAATTGTAAAATACTAATCAATCGGAATCTCCGGCATAGGTAGAGCCACCCTCGGTTGTTGATTCATCCATAAAGTCTTGGGAGGGGGTGATGCTCATTTCTTGATCGAATTCTATGTATGGCCTTCAACCAATCGTGGTAGCATATAATCGTCTCAAGAGACTCTGCGCTCAAACTTGCTCTAGATGCCGTTAGGACGTTGCCGGCCGAACTAAATTCTTGTTCTACGACAACTATTGAAACCGGCATTGATAGCACTTGCTTAGCCATCCGTGCTAAAATCGGGGACATTCTTTCTTTTGACTTCCACCACTTTAGAACATCGAAGTCCTCATTTTCATCAAAATCAACGTCATATGTTAAATACAAAGAAATCTCATTAACTGGGCTTTGTTCAGTAGCGTTAGTGTCACGCCCCGGGCCTATCCGGACACGTCAACAATCCGCCGTACAGTACGAATAGTCAACCGCAGTCCAACACATTCATACTATACAAGGCGTCTGGGATATCATTCACACATAGTACATCCATAAACAAACATAATGTAAAATATTCATTTCAAGCAGCGGAAACGTTTGATACAAGTGTTCAAGACTTCATGCCACACTTGGCGAAACATGGGCATACAAGCCATCAAATAATTATTCAAAAGATAACATCCATGAGCATTAATTTAAATGATTTTAAAACAGGAACGGAGGAAGCACGAACCACGTCTTCTTCTCCTGAATTCTCTTGGAGCAACGGCGATGGTAGCAACCTTCAAGTTCTACCTGAAACTGTGAGGTGGCCTCCCCCGTGAAGGGGAGGTCAGTACTTGGAAGCATTTGACAAGTACAATGACAACTATACTAAGTATAATCAAAGTTTCAATTTCCAAGACCCTCAATCTAAGATGTTATTCATTTATAATTAACTCATGTCCTCCATGCTAGAGCTCGGCTCATAGTCATATCAATTTGTGCTAGAGCTCGGCTCATAGTCACCCTACGTTTGCTAGAGCTCGGCTCATAGTCATACTAATTTGTGCTAGAGCTCGGCTCATAGTCACCCTACGCTTGCTAGAGCTCGGCTCATAGTCATACTAATTTGTGCTAGAGCTCGGCTCATAGTCACCCTACCACGTGCTAGAGCTCGGCTCATAGTCACGTCAACTAATCCCTAAACCACTTCTTAGTCTAGGTTCCATCCATTTTGAGTAACCCCTAAGGCTTACTCCAAATGTAACTTGAGTTCATAACAATTTGGATATTTCAATTAAATTCCTCATTCAAGTATAACTTGGCTCTAATATCAAAATATCACTTTTATCCTTCAATGACTTTCTTACATGAGGTAAAAGTATATTTATCACAATTTAGTTTATAGTTTACACAACTATTATGTCATTGTATTCATAACACACAATCATACACAATTTGTTCATAAATTTGTATATTATGCATTTTTACTTATAAACAATAATAATCTCATTTAGGCATCTTTTTATTATAAATAAATCATGCCAAACACATATAATTCATTTAGGTAATCTTATGAAATTAACCCAATAATTATAAGCAATATAGTCGGTCATCCTCACCTTAAGTGAGCTTAAGCGCGTTCGACGCTTCCCGGTTGAACTTTGACTAATTCCGGTGAACTTTGACCAACTCCGGCGAACTTTGACCAACTCCGGCGAAACTCCGGCGAAGCTCGAAAATGCTCTAATCAAGTTCCTAACAAGGTTTTAACATCATAAAACCTTAATCAAAACAAATAACCTTTAAAAGGTTATTTTCCGGTGAACTTGTCGGTTTGGTTCCTAAGTCCGTGTTTGGACTTAGAACCACTCTCCAACCTATTATTCCACACTTTAATTATGTAGAACAACCTCAAGGTCCTTCATATGATATATATCACATATGATAGAAGAAAAATAAAGGAAAAGTTAATATAAGGTTATTACCTTAATCTTTCTCACTTTTCCTAGCTTTTTCTCCTTTTAATCTTTCCCCTTGGACTTCTATTGCTTGAGCTCTCTTCAAGGATGGGAAAAGGGAGGATGGGGATTTTCTTTTCTTGCTGGGGTTGGTTCTGGCCGAGAGAAATGAGGGAGAGAGAGGTGAGGGGATGATCTTTTGTCTCAAAGATCAAATGGGGTGGATGTGGTCCCCCTTTTTTTTTGTTTGATGCTTCTTCTTTCACTTCACACACATCACCCATGCCCCTTCCACCACCCAGCCGGCCAAGGCATGAAAAAATGTGTCTAATTTCGTGGGTTGGCCCCCACCCATGTGGGAGGTCAACCCCTTTTGTCCAGAAGTGTACACTTTGTCCTGAAAGTTGTATTTTTTCGGACTGTTTTAAATATATTTCATTTTATCGGGTCAAATAAAATATATTATGTGTTCTCCATCATTATAACCCTTATAATGAATATTCATTCCCCAATTTTAATTTATAAGTCCCCGAAATTAGATTTTGGGCTTTTATCGGTTAAATTGCCAATACCGGTACTTGGGCCTCTTTTGACCAATCGGTCAACTCAAGACCTTTCCATGGTTCAAATGAATTATCCACCACCATATAAATATTATCTAGACCAAGATGAATAATTTATGTGGTCCCGGGAATATCGGGCGGCCCCCGCTCCCGGTGCGGGCCCCACGTGCGAACTTACTATTCACGCAAAAATTAATAAAATTTCATAACCTCGTAAATTCGTCAACCATTTCATAAGGTTAAAATACAATATTCACTTTAAAAGTAAATACATTTAGGGACGGTGTTACAAGTTCACCCCCCCTTATTTGGGATTTCGTCCCCGAAATCCACGTGTCTAATTGAAAAGAAACGGGTATTGCTCCCTCATTGAGACCTCGGTCTCCCAGGTTTCTTCTTCGACTCGATCACTCCTCCAAAGAACCTTTACCATAGGAATCTCTTTGTTCCTCAGTTTCTTCACCTGTTGGCCCACAATCTTTACTGGTTCCACCGCATATTGTAGATCTTCACGTATCTCTACCGGTGGCTTCTCAAGAATATGAGACGGATCTCTCACGTATTTCTTGAGCATCGATACGTGAAACACGTCGTGTATCTTCTCAAGTTCTGGCGTCAACTTCAGACGGTATGCCACGACCCCTATCCTTTCAAGAATTTCAAATGGGCCAATGTATCGGGGGTTGAGTTTTCCCCTCGATATAAATCGGATGATACCCTTCCAAGGAGAAATTCTTAGGAAGACCTTATCACCGACCTCGAACTCCAATGGCCTTCGTCGTTTGTCGGCATAACTCTTCTGCCGATCTTGGGCAGCCTTGAGTCTATCCTGAATGACTTTCACCTTAGCCTTGGTGATTTCAACAAGTTCAATCCCTTCGAGCTTGGCCTCGCCAACCTCGTCCCAACACAACGGTGTCCTGCATTTCCTCCCATACAATGCCTCATATGGAGGCATGCCAATACTCGCCTGATAACTATTGTTATAGGCGAACTCTACTAGAGCCAAATGTTTGTCCCAACTCCCCTGGAACTCCAAAGCACATGCCCTAAGCATATCTTCTAAAATCTGTATCACCCTCTCGGATTGTCCATCCGTCTGTGGATGAAAAGCTGTGCTAAACTTCAGTTTAGTACCCAAAGATGCTTGAAACTTGGGCCAAAATCGAGATGTGAATCGTGGATCCCTATCCGAGACAATGGATATCGGGACTCCATGTAGTCTCACAATCTCCTCCGTGTATAGCTTTGCCAATCTCTCAAGAGGATAAGTAATGTTGATAGGCAAAAAGTGTGCACTCTTGGTGAGCCT
The DNA here is from genome assembly GCA_945859915.1 of Cuscuta epithymum. Classification (NCBI taxonomy): domain Eukaryota; kingdom Viridiplantae; phylum Streptophyta; class Magnoliopsida; order Solanales; family Convolvulaceae; genus Cuscuta; species Cuscuta epithymum. Next base: position 71,629 of record CAMAPF010001156.1, read on the forward strand.
ATCAACCACTACCCATACTGCATCATAGTTGTTCACTGTTCGTGGTAACCCCACCACGAAGTCCATGGTCACATGCTCCCACTTCCATTCTGGAATGGTTAGTGGCTGCAAAAGCCCCGCCGGGTGCTGATGCTCTGCCTTAACTTGTTGGCAAGTAAGGCATCGACTCACGTACTCTGCGATATCCCTCTTCATACCCGACCACCAGTAACTTTCCTTCAAGTCTCGATACATTTTAGTACCTCCTGGATGCATAGCATATGCCGAAGAGTGAGCCTCCTCCAGTATGGACTTTTGGAGCTCTTCACTCTTTGGTATGCATACACGGTCTTTAAACAATAAAAGACCGTCATCACGTACCCGAAAGTTCTCCACGGGCCCTTCGAGGATCCTCTCGCGGATCTTCTGGCATTCATCATCAGTGGCCTGACATCTACTGATCTCACTCAGCAATGTGGGCCTAACCTCGAATCTAGCAATGAGGACCCCACTCGTGGACACCTCCACTTGTGCCCTCAAGGTTCGTAGACATGTGAGTAGTGTCCCCGACGTACTTTTCCTGCTCAGTGCATCGGCCACTACATTGGCTTTTCCGGGATGATAGTCGATGATCAGGTCATAATCCTTGATCAACTCCATCCATCTCCTTTGTCTCATGTTCAACTCTTTCTGAGTGAATACGTACTTCAAGCTCTTATGATCGGTAAAGATGTGACATGTCTCCCCATAGAGGTAATGCCTCCAAATCTTTAGTGCAAACACTACCGCCCCCAACTCTAGATCGTGGGTAGGGTAGTTCGCCTCGTGTTTCTTCAATTGCCTAGAAGCATAGGCAATCACCCGACCGTTTTGCATCAGTACACATCCAAGCCCTTGGATGCTAGCATCACTGTAGATATCATACCCTATCCCCTGTATAGGTAGGGCTAGTACTGGTGCTTCGGTAAGTCGTTTCTTCAGTTCAAGGAACCCTTTCTCACACTTGTCGTCCCATATGAACTTGGCCCCTTTCTTTGTGAGCTTCGTTAATGGAGACGCCAATACGGAGAATTTTTCCACAAATTTACGATAGTATCCCGCTAAGCCAAGGAAACTACGTATCTCTTTCACATTCTTGGGTCTCTCCCAATCCATAATAGCTTTAATCTTGGCGTTGTCCACGGCAACGCCCGAACCGGATATGACATGACCGAGGAAACCAATCTCTTTGAGCCAAAATTCGCATTTTGAGAACTTGGCAAAGAGTTGCTTTTCCCTTAACCGATCAAGTACAAGCCTCAAATGGTGTTCGTGCTCCTCCTCGCTCTTGGAGTATATCAAGATGTCGTCAATGAATACTATCACGAATTGATCTAAGTATTCACTAAACACACGGTTCATCAAGTCCATGAATGCCGCCGGTGCGTTGGTTAAACCAAACGACATCACAAGGAATTCGTAATGACCATATCTAGTGCGAAATGCACTCTTAGGTATGTCACTCTCCTTGATCTTCAACTGATGATACCCCGACCTCAAGTCAATCTTCGAGAACACTATTGCCCCTCGAAGTTGGTCGAACAAGTCATCAATCCTCGGTAAGGGATACTTGTTCTTGATGGTGACCTTGTTCAACTGTCAGTAGTCAATACACATTCTTAGTGTACCATCTTTCTTCTTTACGAATAGTACGGGTTCTCCCCACGGTGAATGACTGGGTCTGATGAACCCGTTGTCCAATAGTTCTTGTAGTTGGACCTTCAACTCTTGAAGTTCGGCCGGTGCCATTCGATAAGGAGGAATCGAAATGGGTTTGGTTCCCGGCTCCACTTCGATTACAAATTCAATCTCTCTATCGGGTGGAAGCCCCGGTAGGTCCTTGGGAAAGACGTCCGGGTACTTGCACACGACTCGAACATCCTTGATGTCGACTTCTTTCTTCGTATCATCTACCACGTAAGCAAGGTATGCGTGGCACCCTTTTCTCATCATCTTCCGTGCTCTCATCACGGATATGATGCAAACATTTGATTTCCCCCGATCTCCTTCGAAACATAGCGTGTTTCCTTGCTCATCCTCGAGCTCCAACACCTTGGTGTAGCAATCTACTCGAGCATGGTGCTTCTCAAGCCAATCCATTCCTAGGATTGCATCGAACTCCAACATGCTTAGAGGTACGAAATCACAAGTCAAGGGTTGACCCGTCACTTCCACCTCACATGATGGATAGTAATGATTTCTCTCCACATCGTCCCCTAACGGTGTGGAGACTAGCAACGTTTGCGTCATAGGTGTCAATGGCACGTCAAGTCCCTCGGCGAACGCCTCACTCACAAATGAGCGTTGTGCCCCGGTATCGATGAGGATCCTCGCACACCTACCATTGATCTTTAATGTTCCTACATTTATACACCATGTAAGATACATTTTCTAATGTTTTTACACATCTTTAGGAGGTTATTAAGTCAATACTAAGGTTTGGAATCAAACGGGGGTCCAAACGTAGAAGAACGGGGTGAAAAAATCAATTTTCGGGGGTTGGGGGTCCACGCACGGCGTGCCTGGGTGGCACGCACGACCGTGCGTGCAACGAACTAACTCTGCGTGCCACTGCCGGCCAGGCACGATTCCAGGCACGGCGTGCCTACGGCCGTGCCTGGCCAAAAATACTTCGGACGCTACTGCCTTCCAGGCACGACGCCAGGCACGGCGTGCCTGCGGCCGTGCCTGGCCCAAATTTTTTTTTTTTTCTTTTCTTCGGGTGCCACTGCCTTCCAGACACGGTGCCAGGCACGGCGTGCCTGCGACCGTGCCTGGCCAAAAATCTTCCGGTTGCCACTGCCTTCCAGGCACGATGCCAGGCACGGCGTGCCTGCGAGCGTGCCTGGCCGGCAGTGGCTGTTTCCAGCTGAATTGGCCTAACTTGCCCGGTTTTGACCCCGGGGTGGCCCGCACTCAATCCCTACGACGTATATGATCAATGCAAGCCTAGAAATACATGGGAATACGTGTATTACCTGCAACGGAGTCGGGGTTGGCCCGAGCATCGGCCTCGGTCATTGCGTAGACTCTAGCTTGCGTCCTTCCTTGATTCACGGACGGCGCGTTGCTGGCGCTCGCTCCCCCCTGCCCCGTACTAGCATGGGGTGCTCCGGTCCGACTTCTACTTGCCGTAGTAGCGCCGCTTGATCCCGCCCCTCGGTTTCCACCAAGTTGAGGGCAATTTGGTTTAAGATGCCCCGTGTCTCCACATTGGTAGCACCGAGGAGGGTCACGACACTTACCGGCGTGGCTCCTGTTGCAATTTCGGCACCTGGGCGCTGTCAAGGCTTGTGAGCCCGAGTTGTGCCCGCCGAAAGCCGAGTTTCCCTTGGATGGCGGCGCCGGTGCCCTGAACGATCCTCCTCCCCCGTGGTTCCCCTTTTTGTTAGAACCTTGTGGGCCATGGCTTTCCCACTTCCTCTTCTTCGCCTCATCGGCGTTCCTCCGCTTTCTTTCCTCCCACTCCTTCTCTCCCTTCAGGCCTTGTTCAACCACTTGACTAAACGTCATATTAGGCAATTGTGTTGCCCTCTCGCGTATGTCAAGGTCTAAGGCATCCCAGAAGTGGTTCACCATCCGGTTCTCATCACATATGTACTCCGGTATGAATTCGGCAAGCTTTCTGAACTTGTGCTCAAGTTCCTTCACCGTACATGCGCCTCCCTGTGTCAAGTTCGTATACTCCCTCCTCTTCATGTTTACCTCGAAGTCGGAGTAGTATTGGTTGAAGAACTCCTGCCGAAAGTTCTCCCATGTGACGGCTTCGCCGTATTTCCCTTTGACCCCGTCCCACCACGTGGACGCCATGCCTTCGAGCAATCTTGTTGCCACCCTCAGTTTCATGATGGGTGGCAGCTGCATGTCAAGGGCCGCCTCGTTGAATCTTTTGATCCATTCGGCCGCAACGGAGATGTCTCCCGTTCCATCAAACGGTTTACATCCCAAATCTCGTGCTTCTTTGATAAATTTGGAGATCCTTATGGTTGGACCTCCCACATTTTGGCCTCCATGTGGTTCAACATGGACTCTAGAAGCACCTTGGCTTCCTCCTCTCGAAGCCATGCCCGAAGGTTGCCCCGTTCGGCGCCTTCGGCGTTGTCTCCTCTCTTCGCGCTCCCGGTGGTATTGTTGGAGCAGCGCCTCGATCCTCCCAAGAGTGCCATCGTCTTCACTCTCTTCACTTACATCGTCATCTTCCCCATCATATGGGGTTTCCACCGGCTCGGTTTCCGGCCTATAGGTTGAGTCCTCATAGGACCAATAAGTCTCACTCTCAGTGTCCACGTGGCCATCGCTCACGGTTTGTTGTTGACCTCCACGGCCCCTTCCCCTGGACACCCTAGTGGACCCCCGACTGCCGCGTTCGGACCCACCCGGTACACGGCCCATCGGGTTCCTCCTAGTGATCCTTCCAATTGGCTCCATTTCTGAAAGAAGTTTAGAATGAGCCGTTAGACTCGTATCAAATGTCAAGTGACGGATAGGTACTTAGGGACATCTTTTGGCTCAAATCACCGCCATGCCAATTGTTAAGGGTACCATCTTAACAATTAGAGACTTTGCAACTCAAGTACCAAAAGTTCTATAAGTACAAAACTTTATGCTCATGGTTTTCAAATTCTTTTTCAAAAAGGATTTTGAAGCTTCATTATGAAGTTTATGAAATAACCTGGCTCTGATACCAATTAAATTGTCACGCCCCGGGCCTATCCGGACACGTCAACAATCCGCCGTACAGTACGAATAGTCAACCGCAGTCCAACACATTCATACTATACAAGGCGTCTGGGATATCATTCACACATAGTACATCCATAAACAAACATAATGTAAAATATTCATTTCAAGCAGCGGAAACGTTTGATACAAGTGTTCAAGACTTCATGCCACACTTGGCGAAACATGGGCATACAAGCCATCAAATAATTATTCAAAAGATAACATCCATGAGCATTAATTTAAATGATTTTAAAACAGGAACGGAGGAAGCACGAACCACGTCTTCTTCTCCTGAATTCTCTTGGAGCAACGGCGATGGTAGCAACCTTCAAGTTCTACCTGAAACTGTGAGGTGGCCTCCCCCGTGAAGGGGAGGTCAGTACTTGGAAGCATTTGACAAGTACAATGACAACTATACTAAGTATAATCAAAGTTTCAATTTCCAAGACCCTCAATCTAAGATGTTATTCATTTATAATTAACTCATGTCTTCCATGCTAGAGCTCGGCTCATAGTCATATCAATTTGTGCTAGAGCTCGGCTCATAGTCACCCTACGTTTGCTAGAGCTCGGCTCATAGTCATACTAATTTGTGCTAGAGCTCGGCTCATAGTCACCCTACGCTTGCTAGAGCTCGGCTCATAGTCATACTAATTTGTGCTAGAGCTCGGCTCATAGTCACCCTACCACGTGCTAGAGCTCGGCTCATAGTCACGTCAATTAATCCCTAAACCACTTCTTAGTCTAGGTTCCATCCATTTTGAGTAACCCCTAAGGCTTACTCCAAATGTAACTTGAGTTCATAACAATTTGGATATTTCAATTAAATTCCTCATTCAAGTATAACTTGGCTCTAATATCAAAATATCACTTTTATCCTTCCATGACTTTCTTACATGAGGTAAAAGTATATTTATCACAATTTAGTTTATAGTTTACACAACTATTATGTCATTGTATTCATAACACACAATCATACACAATTTGTTCATAAATTTGTATATTATGCATTTTTACTTATAAACAATAATAATCTCATTTAGGCATCTTTTTATTATAAATAAATCATGCCAAACACATATAATTCATTTAGGTAATCTTATGAAATTAACCCAATAATTATAAGCAATATAGTCGGTCATCCTCACCTTAAGTGAGCTTAAGCGCGTTCGACGCTTACCGGTTGAACTTTGACTAATTCCGATGAACTTTGACCAACTCCGGCGAACTTTGACCAACTCCGGCGAAACTCCGGCGAAGCTCGAAAATGCTCTAATCAAGTTCCTAACAAGGTTTTAACATCATAAAACCTTAATCAAAACAAATAACCTTTAAAAGGTTATTTTCCGGTGAACTTGTCGGTTTGGTTCCTAAGTCCGTGTTTGGACTTAGAACCACTCTCCAACCCATTATTCCACACTTTAATTATGTAGAACAACCTCAAGGTCCTTCATATGATATATATCACATATGATAGAAGAAAAATAAAGGAAAAGTTAATATAAGGTTATTACCTTAATCTTTCTCACTTTTCCTAGCTTTTTCTCCTTTTAATCTTTCCCCTTGGACTTCTATTGCTTGAGCTCTCTTCAAGGATGGGAAAAGGGAGGATGGGGATTTTCTTTTCTTGCTGGGGTTGGTTCTGGCCGAGAGAAATGAGGGAGAGAGAGGTGAGGGGATGATCTTTTGTCTCAAAGATCAAATGGGGTGGATGTGGTCCCCCTTTTTTTTTGTTTGATGCTTCTTCTTTCACTTCACACACATCACCCATGCCCCTTCCACCACCCAGCCGGCCAAGGCATGAAAAAATGTGTCTAATTTCGTGGGTTGGCCCCCACCCATGTGGGAGGTCAACCCCTTTTGTCCAAAAGTGTACACTTTGTCCCGAAAGTTGTATTTTTTCGGACTGTTTTAAATATATTTCATTTTATCGGGTCAAATAAAATATATTATGTGTTCTCCATCATTATAACCCTTATAATGAATATTCATTCCCCAATTTTAATTTATAAGTCCCCGAAATTAGATTTTGGGCTTTTATCGGTTAAATTGCCAATACCGGTACTTGGGCCTCTTTTGACCAATCGGTCAACTCAAGACCTTTCCATGGTTCAAATGAATTATCCACCACCATATAAATATTATCTAGACCAAGATGAATAATTTATGTGGTCCCGGGAATATCGGGCGGCCCCCGCTCCCGGTGCGGGCCCCACGTGCGAACTTACTATTCACGCAAAAATTAATAAAATTTCATAACCTCGTAAATTCGTCAACCATTTCATAAGGTTAAAATACAATATTCACTTTAAAAGTAAATACATTTAGGGACGGTGTTACAGTTAGTGGTTTTAGTTTTTTCAAAAATTGCCAAATGCAGATTTCAAAATTGATTGTCCTTTAGATGAAGATGTTTGTGTCAGGGGAGGGGGTGCGTTGGCATATTGTGCATGAAACTCATTAAATAAGGCATAAAATAAAGTATTAACCTCGTTGTATTCTATTTGCGGATCGATGACCTTATTGTCATACATTGGATATGGACCAAAAAAAGCAAGATAATAGAACTTGAAACATTCTTTTAAATTACCAAGTCAAAAACGATGATCGAGAATAAATGCAATACCATAAATATGCAGAATATGTGCATAATATTTTAAAAACTTTTCCTTCATAAAACCACAAAAATAACTCACATAAGCGGCATTCTAAAATTCATTAAAAGCACTGGCGAGATTAACAGTTTCACGAATAAATTGGTTTGAGATAAGTTTATAAGCATGACTAAAACTTTCAGTTGCATTATTAAAAAAATATCAAAACATTACAATTTTTTTCGCAAGTGTCAATGTGATCGGATTTTAAAATATAGTTATCATATTGTTTTAAAAAAGAAGAAAATGTTCTTTATATCTAAGAAGAACTTTAATTAATTTGTAAGTATTATTCCAGCGAATAGACAAATCTTTAGGAAATGCAACATATTTCACACCTCTTTCAGTCAAATAATTTTTCCATTTTAATTTAAGTTGACCATTAGGCCAAATACGTCTAATCCCCCCTTGACTACCTCTATAGCATCTCCTAACGCTTTTAGACCGTCTTGCACACATAAATTTATAACATGACATGCACATCGTTGATGAAAAAATCTACCCATCAAATTATTAGAACCACACAATTCACGCAATACAGGTACAGCAGCAGTATTATTAGTAGCATTATCATAAGGGATAAGGCTCAAAAAGGACACTAAGGTTATTCACGAATCTCAAATTGGACACTTAACTTTTAAGTGGATCAAATTAACACATAATTCACTTATTTGGATAACTTTTGGCCATCGACTGACAGGAGTCACAGCTCAATCAAACGGCGTCTGCTGAATTGTACTCCGTACTCACTCCACCCCTATTCGATATCTTCTTCATGAATACCCCCAAATCCCCAATCATCTGCCACTTTCTTATGGTTTATGTCGTTTAATGTAAGTGTGGAACCTGAGTCTCTGCAAGCACACAGATGTCGTCAAGTTTTCCGGTTGTCTTTGCCGAGAGGGATTACACAAATTTTTGCCAACATAGTTTCCAGGCTTGAAGGAAAAGGTTCCAACCTTCCTTCAATGGTCGCACACTGGTTGACACTGGATTACACAAATTATATGTTAGCCGTTTTGGAATTACTTCAGCATTTGCTCCATGTATATCCAATCCATCCATATAAATTTCAATAATGTCACCCAATTCCATCCATACCACTAAAAGTCTTAAACAATACTCCCTCCGTCCCAAAAACAACTTCCCACTTTTCTTAAATGGATGTCCCAAAATTAACTTTCCACTTCAATACTTTCCTTATTTAGCAAATTATCTACATCAAAAAAGTAATAAACAGTGCCAAACAGTGTTTAAACAGTGTCAAACAGTGTTTAAACAGTGCCAAACAGTGCATTCTATAGTAAAGTCAAATTTATTTCCTAAATATGTGTGTAGGTCAAACCGGGAGGTTGTTTTCGAAATGGAGGGAGTAATTTTTTGTGCATTATTAGTCACTTAATCATAGAGCACTTAACAGAATAAAAAATTGAAACTAATCTATTAGCCAAACCCAAAAACTTATAAACCGTGCATCTTTCTCAGACAAAAAGATGTCAATGGCTTATTCTATTGGTACAACAACAACTCAGCCGGACATGGAGAAAACTTTTTCAGGTATGTCAAAGGCGGCAAAGGTAATTGACCAAAGTTTCAATACTCAGTTACCCACTGCACCAGATCCACCGGCAGAAAAAAGGGGTGTTTTCAACCTATGCTTCAAGTTCAAAGAGCCTGGCTTGAGATTTAACTGTGGTGATGGCCGCGGACCAGAGATTTGGTTCGTATTTTCAAAATGCCGATAACGCCGGTGTCGGTTATGAATTACTGGAGAATGAATGGAGATATGAATATACTCCGCATGAAATAGCTATGGGAGCAACTATTGGATTTATATATTTATTTGATTTGTAGTTACAAATTGAAAGGGATGCATTATTATTAGCTTTAGGATAACGGTTAAAAGAAGGAGAGTTAAAAGAAATGTTAATGGGTGGCCAAATATACCTCTAACAATCTATTTATGTGTTAATTTGATCCACTTAAAAGCTTAGTGTCCAATTTGAGATTTGTAAATAATCTTGGTGTCCTTTTTGAGCCTTATCCCTTATCAAAACCTATAGCAAACATCTTATCAATCAAATTATACTCAATTAAAATACGCTCAATCAAAATATAGATATGTTCAACGGTGTGACGATCATTAAATTCATGAAAAGCAAGAACACGTTTATGCATATTCCAATCATCATCAATAAAATGTGCAGTCAGACCCAAATAATGTAAATTATGATAAGTACACTCCCATATGTCAGAACAAATAGTAACACGTCCATTAAAGTTTGCAAAAAAATTGTAACCTTGCCTTTTCCGCACGATAAAGCCTTATAATTTCTTTCTTAACCGTTTTGCGACTATAACCTCTATATTGAGGATTTAAACAAGTTTGTGCATAATCTTTAAAAGCAAGACTTTAAGAAAACAAATAAGGCAAATTTTCTTCAACAAGTAAGTTTGTCATACCAGTCAAATTTTGTGCATCATTGTATTAGAAATTACCAAAAGGTTGGTCATTTACAAACCTCGATATTTGAGTTTGTTTCCCCTTGTCTTTCGATATTTTCACATACTCCACCAAGTGCACGGACTTAAGATGCCTTGTGAGGCTCCCGTATCCGCCGGAAGTTCCCAAGCTATACTCCTTATTGCAATGATTGCAACTTGCGTACCATTTCTCGGTTTTTTTGTCTTTCCTCTTTGTAAAATTATTTTACAAAATTGGGATGAACCACCCTCATCCTCCAACTCTTGCTCATCATCTGGGGTGCCGTGAGTCCCGTCGTCCCTCGCGTCCTCCTCCGCATCCTCATCCTCGAGCTCCTATTCGTCAATGGACTCCGAGATGTTTTGTTGATGGAAAAAGCGGCCATCATTTTGCGCCAATATGTCTTGTAGTTGCTCGTCGGACATCGCATCCCCATCTCGCCGTTGGTAATCCGTTTCAAAATAATCTTCACTTTGAGAAGAAGACTCGGCCCGCCCTTTACCTTTTCCTTTGCGTAAACTAGGATGAGTTGTCGCAATCTCCTTCCTTCGGTTGCGTTGGAGATTACCCATATCTACAGAATGTCTACCACGGTCCATCTTTAAAATGTAACAAATATTAAATTATATCAAATATTTTAATATGAGTACAATAGTAATAATAAAATGCAACTAATAACATTATAGCAAATTTCCAAGTACTTTAATAAAATAACAAGTGTATTTAATTTATTAAAATAGGAGTAATGAAATTCCAATACTTTGAGTGTGTTTATTAAAATAACAAGTGTGCTTATTAAAATAACAACTAATATATTAAAATGTAACAATTAACTAGTTTTTTTAATAATTGAAAAACGTAGCAATAAGCCAATGAAGTAGTTTAAATCTTGAACAAGTTTAAAGTATTAAATGATTAAATTTTAACTAACTAATAGGATAATGAGAAATGTAACAATTAACTAGTTTTATACTTTGAGCATTAAAGTATTCAACACAACAAGTATTAAATATTAATTAACTAATAGGACAATGAGAAATGTAACAAATAATTACTTTAAATCTTAAAAAAATTAAATGAGACAAGTATTAATTAACTAATACTATAATGACAAATGTAACAATTAACTAGTTTTATACGTTAACGAGAAATGTAACAATTAACAAATTAACTAATAGGGAAATGAAAATTGTAACAATTAACTAGTTTTATACTTTAATGATAAATGTAACAATTAATTTAAAAAATGTAAGTAATAGAAAAAATGAATGAATGTGTATAATAATTAATGGGAGCGAGAGTTTATAAGTAAGTAGGATGAATTTAATTACTATGAATTCAAGTGTAACTAATATAATTGTATAACTAATACTACGTATATAATATAATGTTTATAGTATATAATATATAAGTATATTACTATAAGATGAGTAATACACTTATATTTAATATTTTAATATATATAATTAAATAACAATAAGTACAGATAATAAGTAGATATCAAAGTAAATATTAAGAAGATAATAAGTATATATTAAGTAGATAATAAATATTAGTAATATAGTATATGTATATAAAAGTAGATATATATATATATATATATATATATATATATATATATATGAGTAAATAACAATAAGTATAGATAATAAGTAGATATCAAAGTAAATAATAAGAAGATAATAAGTATATATTAAGTAGATAATAAATATTAGTAATATAATATATGTATATATAAGTAGATAGTTAATATACAAGTAGATATAATAATTATATAAATATATATATATATATATATATATATATATATATATATATATATATATATATATATATAGAGAGAGAGAGAGAGAGAGAGAGAGAGAGAGAGAGAGAATTGGAGAAGATTGAGTATTTGAGTTATTGAGTATGAGAGAATAGAGAATGAGAGAGTAGGATTGTATGAAGATGGTGTAAAAAATGTATAGAAAATAGGAGTATAAATAGGATATTTTAGTACCCCCAACCCCAACCCCCCGCCTCCTAGGCCTCTAACAGCTATAGAGTCGTTTGGGAATAGTCCTGACGGCTAGGAGGCCATTTATTATTTTAATTTATTTTTTTTTTAGAATTATAGCCGTTATGGCCCGGACCGGGTCTGGCCAGGCCGGTTCATGATTTACAGGGCCCGAGCCCAGACCACTACACGACCGGGTCGGGTAGGCCCGAACCGATACCCAGATCAGTTCCCGGGCCGGGTACAAGCAGTACCGGTTCGGGCCGGTTCCGTGTCAGTTGGCCCGGCCCAAGGCCACCCCTACTCCTAAT